>PVJO010001761.1:0-161361 GCA_004026905.1 Hystrix cristata | reverse complement strand
TGAGTGAGTACAGATGGAAGTGGGTGGATCCAGGAAACAATGCGTTGTGAACAATGGCGACGAGCCGGAAAGAACCCTGTGTGTGCAAGGAACACGGCGGTCCAGAGTGGCCCGAATGCAGGTGGTAGCAATACCAATAAGGGTGGTAGGAAGCATTTGTTCAGCAGTGCATGTGTGCTGAGCACCGTTGTGTCTTAGTTGGTGATTTGGAGCATTTGCTGGCTCCATTTTATTGTGGAGGGCACCGCAGTGCAGATCATTTAAATAACTGGCTCCGGGCCTGCGAGTCCATGGCTAAGCGGTTGGTCCTACTCAGTCCACAAGCTGGGCCTGGGCAAAAGTCTGCGTGTCAGGGTTTGCAGCTGTGAAAGGAAGCTGGGCGCAGTCTGGAGGAGGTGTTGCAGACAACGTGAAGAAATTTGAACTTTATAGCTGAAGTGATGGCATTCTCTGGATTCGGGACACTGTTATGGATTGTATAATGGAATTGGGCTATAATGGTCTGTAGTAATACAGTAACGTAGAAAACTCGCCCTAGGGAACTTTGAAACCTCTAAATATTTATAAGAATTTGCATTCTCCAAGATCCTTTACTTTTCTACTTCACTTATCTTGATCAACATAATGATGTTGCATTTTCCCCTCTATTGGGAATATGGGGAGCGCAATGCTCCCAACTGGCAGTGACTTGTTGAAAGCCACACACCCAGGAGGTGGTAGGGCTAAGGAAGGGGAAGAGATGTTCTGGAGCCTAGATAATTGCTACTGTCTTCTGCTCAGTCTTGGTTCCTTCTTCTTTTCCCTAGTATTATCTTACCGATGCCTTTTTAATAATCCAAAGTGTTGACAAAGAGGATGAGTGTGAGTTTGCTTGGCACTGAAGAAAATCAATCTCCAATATAGAAGAAAGGAAGCACCCTTCTAAAGGGAGAGATGGACCAATCTCTGGCTGACATTGGCAGGACCAGGCGGTCAGAGGTTTTCCCAGACAGGCAGTAGGTGCTGTGCTTTTCCATTGTGAGGGGAAAGCAGTGTGAACTGGCTGCCCTACAGATTCAGCATCCAGACTGTGCGGCAAGTTCCCCAGGATTCTGGTTTTCAAACGAGGCTATTTTAGGTTTAAACATTCATTTCACAGCCTCCCCCGCCTAGATTGTTAATAAAATGGGATGTTTACAATGCTTGGCCAAAGAGAAGGTGTCCCTGTTTCTGAATTCGCCACAGTTCTCTGCCAAATATTTGTTTACAAAATGTCAGTACTTGTTATCTCCAAAACCTTCTGCTGTGTTTTGAGCCAGTATCTAGGGCCAAGAGGTGTGGAACAGTCATCTATTCTTGGAATGGATAACGTACCTCGCTATACTGGCTTACATACTGAGAATGGCTGGTAAAGCTTGGAGTTGGCAAAAGAAATGATCGCAAGTTTAGCAGCTGCAAATAGCAGAAATTTAATCTCTCCAAGTTCTAGAGGTCAGAAATCTGAGGTCGAGATGGCAGAGGGCCACGCTCCTCCGACACTGGGGAGAATCCTTTCTTGCCTCTTCCTGGTTTATGGGGGTGACTGTGAGAACTTAGTGTTCCTTGGCTTTCAAACACAAAACTTACAGTCCAAAATGTCCCCTTGTTGTCATGTGGGGGCTCTTTCTTATAGGGACGTGAGTCGTATTGGGTTAAGGTCCACCTTAATGACCTCATCTTGACTTGATTATGTCTGCAAAGACCCAGTTTCTAAATAAGGCCTCTCTTTCAGGTACCAAGGGATAGGATTTCAACATGTCTTTTTATGGGACATAGTAGCAGAGGTAGCCAATTCCTAACAAATATATCCATTTATTATCATCTTTCCTTTCACTATGGTTACATATATCCCGATCAGTTTATCAAGATTATAAATGTTTTAGAGGTTTAAATTGAGTTGTTTTGCTACTTCCTACTTGGTTACAAGTGGATACTTAGAACCTCACTGATAAATCTACGCTATTTCTTAGAATAATTTTTAAAATTACAATCATACTGAAACTTATTTTTTGTTGTTCTGTATCTTCTCTACTGAATTCTTAACTCCACAAGGGTGGGGGTCATATCTGGCTCATGTAGTTTGCACAGTTGTGGAATGACAGTATTGCAGAGCAGTTAGTCTTGTCGTCAGTGGATTTTGGCTGTCCACTGTGATTGTCCTACGTATTGGCTGGGTACCACTAGGCAAGCATGTTAGTTTCTATATCCTCATCTGGGAAAAAAAACACACACACACACATATATATTCTTATGGCTTGTATTAGGTTTAATACATTTAGCACATTGGGTAGCTTTTGTAATTACTCAGTAAACACTTGAAGAATTCAATTGATGGAGATGATATAGTCCAGTCATAGTTCTTGCTATCTCTTTGGGCAAAACTGCTACATTTCCTGGATTTAGTTTTGTTTTTTTTTGTTTTTTTTTTTTTTAACCTGCAAATAAAAGAAGTTAGATGAGGTGACACTGAGGTTCCTTCTGACATTCTGCAAATTCAACAAGTAAAGTCGTCTTCTTAGGACTTTAAAAAGAGAGGGAGGAAGAGAGAGGAAGAGAGATCAAGACAGCATAGTTTATTCTATTTATTCTGTTCTGTTTTTATTGGGGACTCTAATAAGTAGTATGGATTTATGAAAGAGGGATGCATTGCTACTGGTTTCTCTCCTGTGCTTAACACTTTGTACTGTATCTATTTGACTTACTATTTTAATTAAATAACATTTGAGAACTATGTCTTGCCCTCTTTTGTAAGTCAGAATCTGTGCTAGGTATGGGCACACAGAAGTCACGAGTAGACCATCCTTCTCTGCATTGTATTTGAATTTCAAAGCAATTGATGTTTTACAGCTATTTAAAAATTATCAGGCAGGGAAATAAATAGAGAATTCTGGTTTTCTAGAAACGTGAGTGGACACACTCACGTTTCTAGACTCTGAAGACAAAGATGGAGAAGGTGAAGCAAATCCCATCAGTTGCTTCCTGTGGGTCCTTCTCTGCTGATTCACTCACTGCGTTCAAAGACAAATCCCCTACAGGTGGCCAAGGTGGTTCAGGCAACAGATGGTGTGCAGACTGAGGGAGGTATTCGGCGAAACCCTGAGGTGACAGCTCTCCCTGGAGTTGGTCCATTTGGATATGGCTTTGCATCTTTATCCATTCGATTGGGTTGAATTTGGAGCTTGTCTAATTCATACTGAGCTGGGACTTGAGAGAGAGAGAGAGAGAGAGGGAGATATCAAGTGAAATAGTTTGGGAGAGCTGTGTTACAGACAGAAGTAGTGAGTGCAAAAGCCCTGAGAGAGATCTGCTTTCTGCTTTCTGTCACAGGGACAGAAGGGAGAAGGGCAGCGTGGCAGGATCTCCCAGAACATGCAGGACCTCCAAGGACAGGCTATGCAGTTTGGATTTTATTCAAAGGCTAGGGAAAATTACCTACAGCTCATGGGGCTCTTTTGTTTTTCCAAGTATCACACAAAATTCCAATCCCCAAACAGGGTTCTTGCTTTCTAAGAAGTTACTTTCCAAAGCCCGTAGCCTTTCCCAATGCTGCAGGGCCGACTACCCACAACTGTCGGGTGGTGGTAGATGAAGTAAGAGCTGAGCCTGAGCGCCGAGCCTCTGACGCAGGGTGTTAGCGTAAGAGGAAGGAACACCATCGCTTGTTTACCTTGAATTTTGATGAAAGATTTACTTGTGAACTGTAATTGTGTGTGTCGTGGAGGAGGACGGGGTAATAAATGAATTAGTAAAGAACTGCCATTTAGAGACAGTGGTTTCAATAGCACAAACTAATGTACTTTACCCCCATAAAAATTAATTGCCCGTGATTGCGTTCCTCTCATTTACTGTGTTGTTTTGTGGAGACTTCAGGAGACCTTTCTGAAGCAGGAGGAAGAATTTTTCTTGGATGGAAAAAATTGATAGAGAAATATGAAAGAATTTTCCAAAAGGATAAAGAAGATATATCATTAAACAAAATACACCTAGCCTGTCAACATTCAGTGGATAAAAAATAATTCTCCTTAGTAAAGCATAATAGAGAAGTATGAGGACCTAGAAAATCCTAAGATATTATTAGCAACAAAATGTGATTGACTTTTCTTTTTAAAATTGATCAAATAATACAGAATATGAGTGCAAACTTATGTGAAAGGTCCAAGCCATAATAAATTTCGAAAGTCCTCTTCTCACTTCCCTTCTCACTTGGGCTAATTTCTCCACCAGAGGTGACCACTGTTGACAGGTTAGTGTGTATCTGGTCTCTCTTACGTCTGTGCGTGTTAGTGTACACACATGCATTACTCAGCTTTCACATCACGGGACAAAATACCCGACATCCACAACTTAGAAGAGGAGAGGATCAATTTGGGTCAGAGTTTAGAAGTTTCATTCTGTGGCTGGCTGGTTCCAAGGCCAGCCCATCCTGGCAGAAGTGCATGGAGGAGCAGAGCTGTTCACATCACGGTGCCCCCGAGGCCAAGCACAGGGGAAGAGTGCCGGGGAGACAGGTGCCCGCAAAAGGCCCTCCTGCAGCGATCCGCCACCTGCAGCTGGGCCCTGCCCGACTGCACTCAGCTGTGAGCCTCAGCGGGCTAATCCACTGAGGTGTGCAGCGCCTGCTTTAGCCAGTCTCCTCTCCAGTCTCCTAATGCAGTCCGGTTGACAATTAAGATTAACTGGAACAATATACATACATGATAGATAAGTCCTCGAGAAAAAGTAGGATTATACTATGCACACTCTTTTACCTTTTCCCTACATTTTTGTCTTTAAAAATCTTCATCTGCATGTGAATATTTATATTATATTTCTTAATGGGTGCAATGTATTCCACTAAATTAATTACTATAAATTGGGTTGGGAGTATAGCTCAGGAGTAGAGCATTTGCTTCTCATACTGAAGCCCTAGCATGGGTTTGTCCACGGCAATGTAAAAAAAGTACCGTAAATTATTTTACCGTATTCCAACTCATATGTATTTAAGGTTTCATTTTCTTTTGAAATTACAAGCAATACCACAAGAATCATTCTTGCGGGAATAATTCTTACAAGTACAATTACTTAAAAGTAATTAGATTTTAAAGTTTGATATTGTGAAATTACCACACTAACAAGGCTGCATTGAATTATATTCCTTCCAAAAGTGTTTAAGTTCCATTTACTTGCAACTTCGCCAGTACTGGATATCACCAACTTTTTGTTTTGTTTTGTTTTGTGTACTGTATGGGCAAAATAAGTTTTTGACCATCTAACAAAATATATTGATGATTCATAGTCCTTCTGTAAATTATTTGTTCATAGCCTTTACTCATTTAAAAATTTTTTTTCTAAGAAATACAATTTTAAGCACTCATATATTACAGCCATTAAAATTGTTTCACAAATAATTTGCTGTCTCTCAATTTTCATATCTGTGCATTAGAGCCCTCATTGAAGAGAAATTTTTCATTTTTGTGAGGTTAATGCACTATAGGCCTTTATATATTTTTACAAAAACCACTCTCAAATTTATCTCTTTGAAATATGCTATATCTTCTGTTGCTTTTTTACATATTCTAAATTTTCACATTCTTACTTAAGTTATCTGGGATTTACTATAATACTATGATAAAAGGCTAAGGTTTAATTTTTAATTTTAATATTTCTTAAATGGGTACCAACCTTATTTATTGGAGTACCACAACTTTTTCTAATTAATTAAAATAACTTGACAATATAAATTCCTACATATACATGAGTATGTTTTGGGATTTTCTATTAATTTACAACATTCAATTTGACTGTGTTGTATTTATTGACCTCTTTCATTTAATAATACAATTCTAAGTCATAATATCTTTGATGCCCAAATAAAATTGGTTTTTCCAAGCCCCAGCTTCAACTTCATACTCTTATCATTATTATTTTCAAATATGTCTTGGCTAGTTTTGTAGACTTTTTCTTTCAGACTAAAGAATGTATGTAAAATTTTATAAATATAGAAACAAAACATGTAGGGATTTTGATTCGTAGTACGTTGAATCTTTTACAACACTAGGAGATCTTTATAAGAAGGCGTATACTCATAAGAGAACACACCATGCTGTATTAGTCAGTTTTCTCATTACTGAGATAGAGTACCTGACACACACGAGTTAAAGGAGGAGACACTTAATTTGGCTCATTGTTTCTGGGGATACAGTTCATGGTTGAGTGTCTCCAACACAGATACAGCATGGCAAAGAGGCATGACGGAGCAAAGATGTGGTTCATGGCAGCTGGAAAACGGAGCAGGCTAACAGTGTCGGAGAGGAAGGGACTGAGGACCAGGCACAAGCCCCAATGTCATCCAGACATCTAGTCACACCCAGAAGTATGGCGCTCCAATGCCCTGGGTGGAACCCAAGGCAATCAATTTGATACTATATCCTAACCTTTGTACATGCCTTTCCCTTAGTCTAGACTTTAACATTTTCTTCATAAAATCTTAAAAGTGCTTTCTAGGTTCATTCTGGTTTTATGTCTTTGGGGCCATCTTGGTAATATTTTTACACCCACTATTGTAAATCTTCATACCAATATATTCTTGTGATAGTTAACTGATTGTGTCAACTCAAGTAAGAAATACACAACTAAATTGGATCGGCATAATTCTGGGGGTGGAGGACCCATCCTAGGGAGAATGATCGCTAGAATGATTTAAAAGGGAAATGAAGAAGGAAGGCTTGCTTTTCTTTCGTTGAAGAAGGTCCAGTCTTCACCTTCGCCTTGGTTGTCTTCTCCTGGCTTCCAGCATAGACTCTCCAGCCTTCCATGACAGACTCTTAGGCCCCCTGATATGGACTCGCATGGGGCACCACATTGATCCCAGTCGCAAGGCATCCAGGCTTGCAACTGGATCTTTCGGATCCAGTGAGCTGACAGACTTTTTTGTACACTTCCACACCTGACCCTGTTGGTGGCCACTTGAGCCAATTTTAGTAATTCTTGTATATTTGTATATCTTGCATTGAATCTATTTTTCTAGTAAGCACCAGCTGATATAATTATGATCATTATTTATTGTATTAATGAATGTAATAAGAATTTTATCACATATAGCATAAGAATTGTTGCTGTGTAAGAAATGTATGTATGTATGTATGTTGCCTTTGAATCTCATATTTCGGAGAACTTACTCTGTCTGTTCTTTAGTAATTGTTCTGGATAGTCTTAGAGTGAAACATTATAATGAGCAAACTTTAAGTTTTGTGTTTTAGCTTACATGTGCTCTACCTTTTATTTGTGATGTAGAGTACAACAGGGAAGTTTGATGGTGATCAAGGTCGTTATAGTCTTCTTTCTTACAGTCGTGGAAACATTTACATTTCAATATTTAGGATGCTATTTGGTGGTTATATCTCACTGATACTCCATGTGATGAAAATTTCCTTCTATCCTTAGCTTATCTGGGATTTTTGAAAAGCAAAACTGAATCATAATAATCTTGACAGCTATTGCTTTGATATCTCCTTTTGTTTGAAAAATGGCGTGATTTCTATTCATGGAATACAGTCTGCTTGTCTGAGAGGTATTATGTTGAACACATTGATGGACTCAATTTGATATTTTATTTAGGATGTATCACCATTAATAAGTGAGATTATCTCTATTTCTCTCTCTCTTTGTTTCTCCCTTTTCACCTTCTATGTCTTATCTTGGACCAAGTTAGTTAGTTTTATAAACCATTAGTTTTATGCTCTGGGACAACTTGTATAAGACTTATTTATAACTTGAAGATCTGGTGTAATGTTAGTAGAAGAATTTATATCTTATCATCTTTTAAAGGATGGGTCTTTGACTACCTTTACAATACCTTCTGTATTTACTAGTGTATTCACAACTTCTACCTCATGATATGCGCACACACGTGTGCACACACACACACATTGTACTTGCAAATATTTTATTTTCCTGCCAAAATGATTAAGGTCCTACTCTTTGACTCAAATGGATTTGAATGAATTCATTTCGACAAATTGTCCATATGTTTGAAACTGCCTGCTTTATTAATGTCTTTAAGATGAGACCAATAGAATTTATTTATTTCAAGTTTTATGGCCGCCATAAATACAAATTTGTAAATATATATTTATCTTTATGTTTGCACTTGATTGGACACATTCCTAAATATTTTATTAATCAAGTAACTAAAAATAGCTGAGAACAGGTGATAGCCTTCAAAGGGAAGGAATACTCAGGTTAGGAAGTGGCCAGTCAGGTTTCTGTTGCAGCCACAGTTTTGTTCATAAAGGCCTCTGCGTATCACAGGAGATACACATGTAGTTCAGCTCGATTCAGTCAAAATTTTTGTACCTTATCTTGACAAATTTATAAAAACAGAATGTTTTAAAGTTTTAGACAAATATGGAATTAGATTTCCTTTAGCTAATGGTTATATGCGTTGATTCATGTTTATTCTTAAAGGGAGTTTTTGGCTGGGGATTTAGCTCAGTGGTTAGAGTGCTTGCCTAGCAAGCACGAGGCCCTGAGTTTGATCCCCGGCACCAAAAACAAAAGGTGTGGGGGGAGCTTTTACTATTAGAGTTTTATTCCTCAAAAGGGGAATCATGCGTATGGAAATTGGGGGAACAATTAGTCCTCCCACACCTTCTTATTGAGGATTCGATGGGCTGTTGTTCCTCATACACTATGTGCAGATTTTTTTCTCTGCTATAATTATGTTGTTTTCATTCAGTTTATTTCTATTACCTGACTAAATCATGTGATTTGGGAAAAGAACACAATATAAAATAAGTAAAAGCAGAGCTACTGTGATCGTTGTTGGTCCTGGCAGGCTCAGAATCTTCCTTTCACACCTTCTTTTACCTCTTCTTCTTCCTCTTCCCCAGGTAGCTCAAAAGATTTTCTTTCATTCTGACAATCTGAGTTTCAAAATTATTGCACAGACTGCCGCTTAAAGACTCCACCCAATCTGATGCAATCGCAGAGCGTCACATTGTGTATGCCAAGAGCACCATTTTGTATACGCCTTTTGAAACCTACACATATTCTTACTGTCTCCAGGGGGCCCATACACTACTTTATATCCTCACCATGGACGCTTAAAGACTCACCTCTGCCATGTGCTCACCATGCTCCAAGTATTCTCCCTGAAGCCAAAGTAGGTAAAAATGCAAACAGAACTTTAAAAAATACAATCCGTGATGTGCTAATTGAAGCAAATACCAGTTTGTCAAGATACGTACTTTTACACTTTAAAGATGACTTGAAATTATCTCACTGAGTTGTTTCATGAAAAACTGACCTAGATACTCTAGTCAAGGCTCCAGATGAATTGAGTGGTTCAATCTCTTGGATGATATTGTTATCTAACTATTAGCCTCATGATTTGTATGAATTAAACTCGAATACATTAAGTTAGAAAAGTGTTTTCTTGTTCTTACATTAATAACATAAACGATAGTTATTATTTACATTAGGCTTAAAGTTTTTCTTTGTGATCTTTGGTATGAATATCACAATTCCAAGTTGATATTCAGTTGTATCTAGGCAGGATTTCTAACTTAGGGCCTTCAGGGCCTCCATTTCCGTCCTTGGCTGGCTAATTTTCAGTCAATGCTCATCATAGAGCTTTAGTTCACCCTTTTCTGAAGAAACCCACGCCTTTTTAGATATTTGTATTTATAATCTCACTCATTCACACTGAGTACTTAGGAAAGAGAGACATGTATCTACCCAAGCTCAAATAAGGTGATAAACAGGACAAAATAATTGTCAGAGTTGTTCGGCGCTCCTGTGTGAAAATATCCTTACATAACTGAATGTACATTATATGGATTCTAGTATTAAATATCCAGATATTGTCTGTGTGATATTAACTTATCTCCTACATTAGTCTAGGGAGTCAAATAAAGGCAAAGTCTTCTCATCCAAATAAAGGCAAAAAGCCAAAATAATACAAATAAGTGAACTAACCAAACACAACAGTACGATATCCTGTGAAGCCAAATAATATCTTCTTGTACAAATAAGGACAAACAGCCAAAGTAAAATAAGCAAAAAACCCCAACAATTATCTTAATAACACAAGGGCACAGAAGAAATTTCATTTTTAAACTAACCTGAAACTTCTATCCACCCTAAAGCATAGATGTGCTGGGCTGGCAGTAATACAGGAATTTTAGACACTGTCTCTGACAAAGCTTTGCAAACGCATCTTGATATACTATTGAAAGATATTTCACATATATTCTAACCTCTAGACGTCTAGAGGCATCCTTGCTGGATATGTGGGCATTTGGTAATGGATAGGGCAGTTCATACAGAATTCAAGTCATTTTCTTTGAAGCTTTTCCTTCTGAATTCTTATTACTTAAAACAAAATTCAATAGCATTTCCTTATTTTATACCATGTTCTATGCGTGGTCTGTTCTTCCCTAAAAGCTTTCATTTAGATATGAGAAAACTGAAGTTAGGCGAGACTATTAACCAGTTTAAGCTGCCATTAAAAATACCATGGCATAGTAAATACTATAGCATAAGAAGTACCATGCATTAGGTGGCTTTATACAACATGAACTAATTTTCTAATGGTTCTGGAGGCTGGGAAGTCCAAGATCCAGGACTGACCAATTCAGCATGGTGACAGTCTTCATCCTGCCTTGCTGATGGCCACCTCACTCTGTTCTCACATAGTGGGAGGAGAGGTCTGTGGTATATCTTCCTACAGAAACACTTTCGGATCAGGGATCTACCCTTGCAACTTCATTTAACCTTAATTACTTCCTTCTAGGCTTTATTTCAAACTAAAGTCACATTGGGGATTAGAACTTTAACATATGACTTTTGGGGGACAAAATTCAGCTCATATTCTTTAGGGCAGCAAAGCCAGGATTTGAATCTAAGTAATAGTTTTACACTAGAATCTTCTTGTTAGTCCTCTTACAGCTGCCTGAGATTCTTGTGAATGATTGGATAGGTGGCTAAGTTTTTGTGAAGACTTTCCTACTTTTCTCTCCTGCCTCTCCTAAATCTCCCCCATAGTTTAACCCCACAGGGTGTATCTCCTTTGTGCTAAAATATTTAGTAAATATAAGCCCTGACAGTCAGAACGGAAAACTGACCAATAAAAACTGACCAGTTCATAAATACATATTTAACAAGTGTGATCGTACTGACGTGTATTAGATAAGTGTCAGATCTGTGTTTGACTCTTACATTACACCCATGGAGCCCATGATTTGAAAGATTCTGCTTATGAACCAAATTTCATAAGTTAGGTAATAAATAATTTTCCAATTTCTTAATGATTGATTTTTAAGATATACAGCTTAAAATCAGTGACACATTGAACTGATACAATTTTAGTACTCCTCCATAAAACTTCATGTCAAGTGGCCTATGTGGCCTCATATTAGGCAGATTTATAAATTTCACTTGATACTTTTAAATATTAAAAATGTTAACCTAACTTTACAAAGTTTCTAAAGGAGAATGGACTGATATCTTCCATTAATAGTATTGATATAAGCTACATTCCTCATAGCCTCGGGATAGTTTTGAATGGTCTCTCTCTTTCCGTCTTGTATTTTATATACACATATGTATATACATGCATATTTATCTTACACAAATATCTTTATAACTGACATATCAGGTATTGGTGAAGTCTCTACCACTCCCATATGTCTTATGCATTTATTTTACCCTCCTGCCCCAAAGCATATGTGTTTGTAATCTCTGATTTAGATCTTTATGTGTTTATGGAGCATTGTTTTGCCCATGGTACAATCCAATTTCAGTAGTATGAATAGTACTGTGATAAGATTCCAAAGTTTTCTGACCTGTCTCCCTTGTTTGAAGCATTGTTAAAAGAGAAGATTTTACTATTCCCATTGACGAGCTTTGCTTGAGGTGAAGTCACCGTGACTTCCACATTCCGTTTTAGCTCAAAGCTTTTTACATTTCTTAGATTCTAGTATTGACCTTCAAACTAATTTTTAAAAGAAAATTTGACTTTTTATGCTATATTCAACTTCTCCTTTTGACTTTTGTTTTGAGTCTTTCTTCTCCTTGCCTCCTCTGCTCCTCTCCAAAACCACTTCTCTCAAAAATACCTGCCTCTGACCTCTGCTTAAAATAAAGAAAAAGAAAAAGAAAAAGAAAAAGAAAAAAAAATCACCTGTGCTTTTGAGTACTTTGCAATGGCATCGTGGCCCCAGGTGTATTTCAGGGACCGATTGGCACATCCTTGTGCCTCATGAATGGCGTGTCCCCTTCTCTCCCGCTCCAGCCCTCCTGCAGAACCACTTCTCGAGGCTGGAGCAAAGTCCAGCCAAGACACGGGCAACCTTGTGCCGTAAGTGTTGCCTCTCTCTTCCTTATTCCTTGTTGAGATGATGGACCATTTTAGTAAGTACAAAGCATAGAAAGGCAACCAGAAGACTGGTATTGAACAGCTACGGCCCACACAAGACATAGGGTGTCTTTTTGATGAACATTACTGAGCTGGGGTGTACTTCAGGGAAAGTACATTGCAAGCATTTTCTGAGAGGACATAACCAGCACCTGTAATTCTTGTTTACAGTCACAAAAACTGAATGCCAGCACATCCTGGCTTTTGCCTTGCATTGCTAATGTTAAGTAAGAACATGCATAGGAAATAAATGGCAGAACTGGGGGAGGTTTTTTTCTCCCTTAAAAAAATGGCAGATGGGAATTGTTTCTCTGATATGAGAAACTATAACTATAAATAAGGACAAAGAGGTGTAATAGATATTATATAAAAGGAAGATAATATACAAAGGAGAGGAGTACTAGAAAGAAAGAAGGGGAAAAGCAGAAAGGCAACAAAGGAAAGGAAAGGGAAAGGGAAAATACGGAAAATGATGAATAAACCTGCTGTAAATAGGGAGGGAAGAAACAGAGGGGAGGGGCGGGGAAGAGGGGGGAGAACCAAGATGCATCATGTACAGGTACAAAATAAATGTGATGAATGTGACCATTATATGTAAAATGTACCAATACATGTTCTTGGTTTAAAATTAAAAAAAATGGCAGATGGTATTTTGAAACATAAGTAGCCACAAAACATAAAATTATATGATTTCTGGCTGTTCGAGGGAGAAAAAAATGCATTGATTTTTTTTAATTATAAAAAAATTAGTTTGAGGTTCTCTCAGGAATTTAAAGAAAACAGTAGTGAGTAAAGGGAGCGAACTGCAAGATAGCGTTTGTGTAACAAGTACCTCAAACCACAGAAGTCACATGGGCTCTTTCTGCTTTGCTACTTTTGGTTGCTCGTCAGAGGGCTGCACATTTCGCTTCCCCCTCCTGCAAGGCCACTCAGCCATGTGGTAGCTGGAGTGATCTTTCTTCACAATGTCTTTACAAAGACTTCTGCAGCAGAGCAATGGCAATGTGGTGGGCTGCTGCACAGGTCCTGTGTGCAGCTCTTGCCCCGCACTCACAGGTGGTCTTCCGATGGATGATAACAGAAGGCTTCAAATGCTGGCAGACACTGTGGCTACTCTGCCTCGGGGAAGAAAGCAGGTAGAGTTGCTATTTTGTATTCATGTTCTTTTGAGTCCAGAGTGATATGTTTGTCTGACTTCATTCTAAAAATGTTATTTTAGGGACTTTGGAATTAGTGGTCGAGTAAAGGAGAGGGAGAGGTGAGACACTCAGGAAACCAGTGGGCCAGTCCAGAGATCTGGGACCAGAAGCAAACACACTGTCTCCTTTTTACTGAGGCAAAAACTACAAAGATTGTGTTTCTCATTTAAAGGGGTGCTCAGGTGAAATGGAAATTGTTGTGCATAACATAAATGCAGATGGTTTCTATGAGAATTACTGATCTTTTCCTCATTCTGTCTCCATCGATTCTTTCCTTTCTATAGGCACTCACTGTCCTTGATGGTCATTTTAGTTCACAGTCAAAATAAAATACTTTTCCTAGAGGGCAATTTTTATTGACTCTGGAAAATAACCTTTTGCTCCTGGGAATAAGACCTTTTTGGATAGGTGAGTGCCAGATGGAATACTAAGCCGCTCAGTAGAGGTGGGATCTTGAGCAAGTCGTTTGCTTTTCTAAGATTCAGTTTCCTTTTTTCTAAAATGAAGAAAATAATAGAACCACCACAATTGGGCTCTTCTGCAGCTGATGTATGGAAATGTGTGGTGCCTAACATGGTGCCAGCGCGCAGCTGTGCTCCACGAAGGCTACATTATGCTATTTTTAAATTTTATTGAACAGTATTTCTCTGGGGAGGAGAACCAACTTAAAGAAATCCATATCTAACAAAATTCATTCTGATTTTATTTATTCTTCAATTTCTAATATGCAAAAAATTTACCCATAATACCTCTTTAGGTCTTGCTTGTATAACTTGCTCTGTGACTTTATGTGCAGATTTGACTTGAGATATAGCACCATTCAGAAAATATTTAGAATTGCTTTAGAGTGTGGATTTTTGCCCTTTGGTTTCAGGTGTCCATCATGTACTCCTCTGAATTCTTCCAGTTTTAAGACTAGAGAGTTACGATTGTTTTTCAGTGATGTAGAGGACTGACTCATTTGTGCTTTTTCAAAGTTAAAATAAGGGCATAATTTGCTATTTCTTAGATTATTGATATCTGTCAATCCAAAGTGCTTTTGTGATAAAAAGTTTAGTATAATGATGAACATCTCTATCAATTTATAACCTGTCTGAAAACAAAGTAACATGGAAATACCAATATCTTTACTGTTTTCAGACCTAGAGCAGTGCATTTTACTCTCTATTTTCCATAAAGCTATCAGACTAAACGTGGTTCATTTGATTAGGCTGCGATTTCATTCTTTTGGTAAAACAGTTACTGCTCAAAAAATGTCGTAAGTTTCGAATCAGGGTAAGAACTTTTCATCGTGTCCTCCACACCTGAAACTTTACTCATTTTATCTCCTTCTCAGCTCCGGCATTTCACATAACAGTTTCAGAGCACCTAGCAGGGGTAGACATCGAGCTACTTTTGGAAGGTATAAGGGTTAGAACAGTACATTTCCCATGTACAGAGGGTTTATAATTCAGGAGACAGTACGGATAGCATTATTAGAATATAACTTCAAAGACTATTCCATACTTCAGAATAAGGAAATAATTAATGCTGAAGCACAGCAGCTGGTGGTCTGGGGGCACAACAACACAATAGTGTGTCGGAAGACCCAATGCCTGTGTAGGAGTTGAGAGGAGACCTCAGAACTGGGTTACTTTGCAGAATACTTGAACAACTTCCTTGGAGAGAGCAGACAGCTGTTCTTTGGTGTCCACAAGGGCGCAGTTCCAGGACCCTCCGTGGATATCAAAAATCCATGGATGCTCAAGTCTCTATTATAAAATAGCACAGTGTTTGCATATAAACTACACACATCCTCCTGTATACTTTAAATCATCTCTAGACTACATGTAATACCTGATATGATGCGAATGCTGTGTAAATAGTTGTCCGATCTTATTTGGAATAATGACAAGAAAAAAGTCTGTACATGTTAGTATAGGTTGCATTTTTTTTCTTTTTTTTTGCTTGTGATGATTTTCAATGCGTGGTTGTTTGAATCAACAGGTGCAGAACTTGTGGGTAGGGAGAGGTGATTGTAATTTGACCAGCACAAAGAGCCACTGAATGTATTTGAGCAGTGGAGGATTTAGGAACCTTATTTGAGAAATATGGTGGATTGGTAAATTAAGACTAGTGTTGGGGGAGAACTTTTGCAGTAGTTGAAGAGAGGAAATGAAGCAGTGGAGAAGAAACAAAAAGATTTGAATATCAAAGGCAATGAAGATGGAGGAAGCATATCTGGTTTTAAGCCTAAGTGAAGATGGAGTGAGGTAAAAAGGCAGCTGGTAGGAGAGACTGATTATTGAAGAGAGACAATAAGAAGGATTCAGGCATGTGAAATATGTGTGTGTGAGTGCGTGCACCTTATACATATATGCATGACTGTACACACATCTCATACCAATGAATTTGTGTGTAATTCTTATCTTTTTTTAGTTCTCCTTTTCTCTTCCTCCTCTCACATTAATTCAAATGATAGATTTCCCTTCTTCTTACTGATGTAAGAATTGCTTTTTAAAAAGCAAAACTAAACCCTTCAAACATGATACTTTTGATCCAATACAATCATCATCATTGAAACTTGATGCAAATTTATCACAACGTTTCAGAATGTTCTGAATGGACATTCACTTCCTATAACTGATTTTTAGAGAACCATCACCCTTTTGGCATGGACTGAGTGTCAGATAACAAGATTTCCTGTGAAGTAACCCTATAAGCAGGTGTGTGTCTCTCTCTGCTGTTATTTTCAACACTCTGAGAACTGACGTCAACAATTCATGCTTCTCGTTACTGCTGGCTTTGGTTTCTGCAAAGCTATATCTGGTTAGCCTCTAGTTTCAGATTAATCTTCAGAATCATTTGAGTGTTTACATTCAGAATTGTTTAAAAATAGATTTCTGGGTGTGAATATTATTTCAATACCTGCATTTGTAGGAAGTGCTGGACATCCCAGTAGAACTTCTAGTTTTAAATGTAGTTTTAAGGGAATAAATTCCTGCAGTGGAAAACTTCATAGGAAAGACACAGAAGCAAATGAGGACAGGCTTTTAAAATGTGGTAAAGCCAGAGAAGTAGTGATTGTGTGACTGCCCACTCTCATGAGAGTGGTAGGCTGCTTTTGGAAATTAGTTTTCACTGAATGCTGTTGCAAGAAGCAGAAACCTGACCCACAGACTTGAAGCTTGATTGTGTACTAGTGGTGCCTCCAGTCTACTCTTTTCCTAATTTTCTTTCTGTTATGAAATTATACTAAATAGTCAGCTCCTGGAAGGCTGATTTCATATACAAGATCAAAGAAGAAATTTGTGCCGAGCTCTGTACCAGGTATATTTTGGGGTTGGGTTTTGACCTTCAGAGGCTTTCACGGCATTTGAGCACATCCATCAGGTTCCGTAACTATCAGGGGTACTCTACCTGGATCAAAGGATTTTATTAAGCCGTGATGCTTTTAGGTAGAAAACCGTTCACTTTGCTACAAAGTAGCTTGAAGAATATTCCTTCAACCTTAGGGGTGGCATGCTTAGGGCAATATCCAACAATTTTTCTTGAAAAAAAGGTTCATAAACCTATGATTGGTCCTTCGTGGGAAGCAGCAACATTCTGTGTAGGTTTCTTAAGGGCTTTTACAATTTAGGAAATAGAGTTCGGCTTCATTATTTTGTTATATTTTTGAATAGACTGGGAGCTGCACTATCCGAGTGCTCTTGACTTAAAGTGGAGCTTGTCTATGTCCATGGGTCAGTCGGGGGTGTAGGTGAGGCAGGGGACCGGAAAAGCAGAGCACTTGATTCTGAGGTGTGGAAACAAACAATAGATCATCCCCACCTGCGAATCAGTGCCCTCCCCTTATCCCACTTCCGACTTTTTCTGGAAATGAGTACACAGAGGGGGGGGCAAGGAGGTAACGGTCTGCCGTTTAGCAGCAGAAGTGGCTGCAGTCTTGAACTCTCAGCCTCTCTGAGGCCGGCTAGCAATCTGGCCGAGCTACACGTTTCCCTGTCTTCTGCCTACCGGCAGCTGAAATGTTTGGTCTTGGCTTCCCACTACAAGAGACTTGTGAATCACTGCCTAGCAGGAGAAATTACATTTGGAATATCAATGCCTGTTCTTTTAAGCAGCCTGGGAAAAACAGAAGAGTAGTGGTAAGTTCAGCCTCAGCCATCATTCCATTTAGTGGCTAGCGAGGAGTTAAGGAGCTCTGTCTGTTCAGCAGTCATCACCGAATGTGTTGTTTGCAAGTCTGCCAAATTGCTAAACTCAGATTTCTCATATTAGATAATGTGTAATAAAAGACAGCTGTTGCCAGCATATGCTGTGAATTGCACACCACTTCCTCATTCATGATTTTTGGTGCCAGTTCCAGAGCTCTGAGAAAATGACTTGGCTGGCAGGGTTGTCTGGGGAACGTTGAGTCCTCCGGTGTCGTCGTCAAATGGGACTGCTTGCCTTGGGGAACACTTTTTCTGAAGTGCAGGACCTTTGAGAAGACCTTACACGCGCTTCTCGTCATTAGGCACCATAGTCTTGTGGGCGAGCTAAGCCAAACCCCGAGAGCATTTCTGTGTCGCCTGAGCCTGACAGCCCTGGTCAAAAACAAGGAGTCTATGTGCCAGATATGGCCCGTGCCGGATGATTTGATGGTGCCTAATTTATTTAAATTGCTTTTTAGTTGTATGTTAGGTGCCTAAAGTAGCTTTTTGGCTAGTGCAGAATGGAAACTAATTTATAATTTGACCTTGTCTGATGTTTTTGTGTCACTGATAAACCAAATGAGTCATGTCAAAGAACTGAACATCTACGCAGTTTCTCGTGTTGTTAGGAAAATACTTTCATCTTTAGTCGTTAGCCAGATAGAAAGGTTAGAAGGAGGATGATAGGGAAATTTTCTTCTCCAGAGAGGACTCTGATCTGATTTGTGGATCTGAATACTTCAGATTTGAAGCTATAGAAAATGATTTTTTTTTAATTTAGAAGATAGGTTGGAGGAAATCTTGAATCTCCTATCAATGTTGATTGTAGGTTTAGGAAAATGCCATTTAAATGGCCAAGACTGGAAACTTTAGTAGTCATTTATTAATTAATTCATTCATTTAGTAGTTATGTACCTATTATCTTACTTTGCTTTCTCTTAGTCTTTTTTTCTATACTCTTGCTGATTTTGGATATTTTTTCCTATTCTGTTTGTTTTCTTTCATTTTTATATCTTGCTATATGTTTGAGATTTAAATATTTTTCTTAGATTTTTTTGTGATTACTTTGAGTTTTTCCTATGCATATTTAACTTAAAAAAGAATAAAATTAAGGAATGTCTTAACACATTTTTTTCTCCAAACTTGAATACTTGAACTTGGGTCTCCCAGGGCCATTCACTTGCTTCTAGTAGTTTATTTCTGTCTGTCTGTTTTGCAGTTTTTATGTTCCCATCTATTCTACACCCCATGCTAGGCACTGGGGTAGAACATAAGACAGACATTCCCCAGGAAGCCCACACATATAGATGATTAGCTACAAAAGTAAAGTATTTGATCAAATATGCCCTTCAAATTAATATGTGCCTATATGTATATATACACAGAAATTCATATACAGAATATGTGAATAACATGATAAATGCTAATTGTAAGAGTAATACCTTAAAAATATAAACCCTAAATATCATTATACATGACAATTCAATATGGCTGAACTAAGTACCTTACAATTTGAATTAAGGGTGGAAGAAAAGCCAGATGAAGATGATGAAAAGAGACGAAAGATAATGTGAGCACAGCGTAATGTTGTACTTGAAAGTGCTTGAGAATAGCAATTTTATTGCTCTCATTCACAAGAGGACAACCCATGAATATAGCTGAACTGTGCCCCTCCTCGTTTATATATATCAGGTACAAAGGCAGATTGTAACAAACCTTAAAATAGCTTTCGGCATCCACAGTTAGTCCTCATAAAGCAGAAGTAGTTGCTTTTAGCCAGTCTAGGGAATCTTTTTGGGTCTGTCTCAGTCTGCAGGGTGATATTAATGAATTCAGGTCAGCAACTCACAAAAGGGGAAAATATAATTACTTTACATCATATCTATGAGATGGGTCACTTCTCCCACTATTTTAATTTTACTGAATGTGGACTGAATTCTTAACAATGGCACATCCCAGAAACTTTGTGAGGTTGCTGGCATTTGGTACCTGGTAATTCGAATTCTGTGTGGGCTTCTGCGTAACTTGTCCCATGTACATTAATTTCTTCTGTGTATTTTTCTACTTCTGGTTTTTATCCTCTTTTTTGTGCTTATCTGGACTATGTATTGATCTCTTGATAGTACATACTTTTCTTACCTATGCCAGCCATATTAAACTGGCAGTTAAAACCGTGGTTTAGCTAGTAGCATAAGCTTATCTTTAGGGCCCTTGGAACAGCATTTGAGAAAGGGCTAATTAACATTTCTTAAACAAACAAAACAAAAAATAAACATCCACAAACAATGCCCTAAATAATAAGGTGCTACTTTTTGTTGACTTCCTTTCTGTTCATAATGATAGACTGTGTGTTGAACATTTATGGTTGTATGGTTTTATCCAAAATGTGCATAGTGGTGAAGGTGATGCTACTGTACCATTCTGAGTGGGGTTCCTTTCTTGCCTGAAAATCTCATTACATGCTTCTAAAACTACTGTGACCATAAATGCTAAACAAAATTGAAGTTTTGAGTCTGTAGTTTCACCTGAATTATGTTTCTGTATGTAGGTTGGTTCTTTAGAGATTATTTGATCCTACTGCAAACAGTAACATTAAACAATTACAAAAAGTACAGTCATTTCATGAACATCTCCAAAAGCTATCAAGTGTCTGAGTACCCAGGTTTCATGCCGTTCTATGGGTGTTTTTTCTCTGGAATTCAGTGTGATGGTAAATTGTTGTGGTTCATCTTTTAGAGGCTGTTTTAAACACAGATTAGAAATGAACAATCTTTGGAAGTGTTGGAGTTCGGCCACATTACATGAATTCTTTTGCCACAGTATCTTTCTATCCAAGCCTCTTCTAATCTTTAAAACAGAATGCCTGAAAGTTCCTGTTCCCAACTCAGCACTTTTGCCATCACCGGAGAAGGGAAATCTCTGCCTTTATGTAACAATTTCCCAGGGGCTAGGCCAAGGACAGTGATAAAGAACAAAGTCCTTTGTGACTTAGAACAGGTGACAGATGTATCTTTTTTTTTTTTTTCTTTTCTTTTAGCCAAGAAGATGCATCTTAAGGACCTTGAGATAACTGTATACTTTCGTTATTTTTCAGCCTGCTTTGACCAGATCAAGTTCCTTGGGTGATTTTTCCTGGTCTCAAAGGTAAAGAGAGTCACTTTTTTCTTTTTTTTTTTGGTCTTTTACCAAGATAGACAGGAACATAGCTCTCCAAACTGTTGGTAATATACACACACACTACATTCTACAATATGTGAGGTATGATAAAAAAATAAGGTGAATATTTAAAATTTAAAAATCTATTACAATAAAAGATACATTCCTATTAATCCCCTTGAAAATTCTCTACTTCACTTACAACACGCTTAACCTATTGTTCTTGCCACTTTCTGAAAGAGTTCTGAAGCCCTCTTTTGTGAGTGTCTTTGGTGTGGCTGCCTCAGTGTCCTTGGTGTGCTGAATTTATTCACCTTTCGTAGACATTTTGGCTTTGGGGAAGAGCTAGAATTAGCACGATGCAGGATCTGGTGAATAAGGTGCATGAGGACACACTCATGTTTTTACGAGCCTGCGTTTCCATTGGATGGGCCCTGACAGCCTCATTTACTATGCTTTTTGTCACATATCATAAAGACTGGTGAAAGGGGACTTCCAGAACTGCTTCAGAAAGTGGCAAGAATGAGGGGTAAATGTTTTGGAAGCAAGAGGGAGTACCTTGAGAGGGAATGATGGCAATGTGTCTTTTACTGTAGTAAATTTTAAAAGTTTAAACATTCACTGTATATTCTGATCACTCTTTGTACATAAATGTCAGCTATTTCAAATTGTGACAGTTTTCTTTGTGGGGGGTGCTGGGGATTGAACTCAGGGCCTTGCACTTGCTAGGCAAGTGTCCTACCACTGAGCTAAATCTCCAAACCCTGTGACAGTTATTTTTAGTGATAGGTATGTGCCAAATGTGATACTTTGTTCTTCATGCAATTTGAAAAGGTTTTCTTTTTTTTTTTTTTTTCATTACAGAAAGCTTGTAACTGTGGAAAAGCAGGACAATGGAACATTTGGATTTGAAATTCAGGTTGGCAGTTTTCAAATCTCCCAGACTTCCAAGGAAAATAGTTGGAATACTTAACAAAGGATGATGAAATTAGGCTTAGAGAATGATGGATTTCATTTGACCTAGTTCATTATCTTTACAAATATGGGCATGAAAGCAAACTTCACTCAGCGACGTGAACTTCACGCAACGTATGGGTTTTGGGATAGTCTTCCAGTGGGTTAAGTGCTGTCAAGGAAAGAAACAGTGACTCTGATAAAATATTCCCCCGAGCCAATCTCTGCTCCTTGTGCTGACTTGCCTCAGTCTTTCTTAAGCACAGACTGAGCAGAAATGCTTGATTTCAGCCGGGTCTTAAGTAAGAGAGCGAAACAACTTCTACAGATATGCATTTTGCATATTTGCATTTTGGATGTGCTTTGTATGTTTATATTATTATGCTATATAGCAGGTTCTAAATCTTTAGTATTTAAGAAATATTTGAAACTGTCTATATAGAATGCATATATTTAGGTATAGGTGGTTACTTTGGATACAGAAGAGTTGTTATTGATATAATGAGAAATTTGTACCTTTATTTCTAATGACAATATTTTATAATTATTATTTGAAACATTTGAAACTTTGACTCTACTTGAAGATTGCTTAATGATGTATGAAATTTTTAAGAGTCCTCATGGGTTTCCATGTAAATGCCTAAAAATTTCATTTCTTATTAGCTATTTGCTTTCATGCCCATATTTGTAAAGATGATGAATTAGGTCAGATGAAATCTAACCTAGTTAAAGTATAACAGTAATCTTTTAAGTATTACTTTTTCCATAACACTTATGCATTCCTTTTAGATGTGTTTTGTGTAATCATATTCTTATACTACACTTCAGATTTTAGATCTTAGTTTTTGTGCTGCTTGGTGTGATATCAGCCCCACAAATGGAAACTTGGTGTGTATATTAAGATCAGGAACAGGAAGAAGATAAGTAAAACATGTTTTATGAGTAAAGAAAAAAATGACATGAACCAGAGAAGGTCATAAGAGAAAAGAAGATAATTTCTACTTTTTGAACTCTGCTGCTCTTAAATTTGATGACATTTATAATTTGCCACAATAATTGGTAAAATTTATCAGATTGTCAAAGTGTAGTACTCTTCCCTGGTCACATAAGACACTGTCTTGGTATGGAGGTACCATGTGTTTTGTGACTGGTTCTTTTTAAAAGAGAATAATTCTCAGGGATGTGCAGCATTTACTGTTCAAAACAGGATAAGGTTGAACATTTGTAGATTAACGTAAGCTAATAGCTTCACCTCAGAGCTATATCATGCACATGTTATCTCAGAGAAACAGGAAGTCAACAAATGGGGTGAATGTTGGGGGGATTTTTTACCAACCAGATAGGAAGGCCTTCATGTACCCATATTGTGCATCATGTTGAATCCACATTTGTGTCGGAATCCACCAGGTGTGTGACATGTTAGAAGAGATGAAGTCCACCCTCCTCTCTGGATCTCCAGATGTGCTAGTTTTACACTGCTTAGGAGAAGCATGCACTAAATAATTTTTTCTGTAACTTTGGGGCTTCTGGCTTTCTCTCCTTATCTCGGATCCCAGGTTTATCACTATTGTGAACATATGCATGTGCCTGCTCTATAAATCAGTATCCTTCCTCCACACTGTCCTTTCTTTGGTGACTGGGTATGGAGGGTAGATCCTCAACACAATGAGAACTGTTAGAGCAGTGGTTTCTAGAGTGGGCCAGTTACAATTTGGTTCGTGAACCCCTTGAACTAGACCAATCTTCATCACTAGAATGATCTAAGCTGCAGTGAGGCCTCTGGCAGGCTGTCCAAGGGTCCGATACACATGGGCATGTACTACATGATCTTTCAAACTCCTTCTGTCTTTAAGATGCAGAGGCTCTACCTGCCTTGTGGACTGAGGAGAAACCCTTTAGGTTGACGGATCCAGGTTTCCAGAGGTTACTTGCACATGACTGACCCAATGTTGGCAGAATGAAAATGAATGAACACCAGACACTAATTTCTGAACCAGAAAACAGTAATGTGACTTAATTTTAGGAATCAGAAGTTTAAAGAACTCAACTCAGAATACCAGTCTTGATTCTAAATGAAAGTAGATTTCATTACAAATATATTAAAAAGAAGAATGTGTTTGTTTGGTGTCACTGGGACACCACATGTAGTGAAGATTTATTCAGAATTTTGGTACAATTTGAAAAACAAAAACCTGCAACCACCAAACTACTTGTGCTAAATCGAGGCAGGAGGCGAAGCATGACTTTTTCTAATTTAGTTGGTGACTGATGAACCAGGGAGAATTTGGGGCAGGCACAGTGGAGAGCTTAGAAATGAAAGTGATTGAGTTAATTATAGTACTTTTGAATAAATGCAGAACAGATTATATCTGCTTGCGGAACTGATTTAAAATAATCATTGTTGGCATGTCTCCCTCGATGGGTGTGTGCTGTTGTACCCTCTCCTATAATGAGTGTTTTAATTTGCCAGAACCACGTAAAGTTTTTTTTTGGTTGCTTTTTGGCCAGCATTGATTTATCCCATTGGGAAATAAGGAATTTAGCTTTTTTACTATGTAAAAATAATACCAGGTGATCGCTTAAATTTGAAAATAGAAAATCTTGAGCCACTCTCGTCCTACTTTCTCACACCAGATGATATTTTTATGAATGGAGTTGGCTGCAGACTGGCTGAATTCCAAAACCGGCACTTTCGATTCAATTTATAGTCCAGACTATGCTTTCCACTTACCTACTAACCACTTCATGATCAAATCGACAGGATTTTATGTTTTGACAAATAGGTTTCGAGTGTTTTTGAATAGTAACTCTGTCTCCTCTTAAATTTCATAGACCTACAGGCTCCAGAACCAGAACTTCTGCTCCTGGGAAATGTGCACTCTGATATGCAAGATACAGGAGGACAGTGCGGCTCACCGCGCTGGCCTTAAAGCCGGTAACCTGACTTTGCTCATGTTCGGGGCTGCTACGCAGTGAGGAAAAAACCCGGGTGAGGGTGAGGGTCAGGGCATGACAGCAGCTTTGGATTTTCTTGAATGTTTCTAAGCTTTGGGGCTTGTTTCATCGGAGACTCGGGAAGGATTACTTAACCAACCAATATAAACACTCATTTTAAACCAATATAACACTCATTTTAAAAACAATATAACACTCATTTTTCTTGGCGTTTCCCAGGTGACGTCCTTGCAAATATCAACGGAGTGAGCACAGAAGGCACTTCCCACAAACAAGTGGTGGACCTGATCAGATCGGCAGGAAACCTGCTAAGGTAACTGCCCATTTAGTCTTGCTGGGAGGCAGAGATGCCCAGGTCTCCCGGCCTGCCAAGTAAAAGAAAAGGCTTTTTGTTCAGGGATAACAAGAAGCTCAGCAGTACTCGAGCTTTGTGGTTGAGGACGGTTATTTTTATCACTTATTTTTTTTCTCAAGGTTTCCTCAGACTTGAACATACCGTCAGCATTTAAAGTCAGTGGTATCGATAGCCACGAGTCTTTGTGAGGGGCAGTGTTTACAAATGTACTTTTAATATCAAGTTCAGCTTAACTGCCACACATTCTTTCTGGACTGAGAGAAACTGGTCTGACCTCCAAGGCCGATACAATTTTGTGGCTACAACAAACATAAGGTCACAGAACTGCGTTTTTTTCTTTTGATGCCACAAGCCACTCATTTCTCTTTTCCGTTTGTAAGAAACAAAGTTATTAGTTTTAATTCATGCAGCCCTCCCCACTCCAAAGCACACATACTCAGGTGTACCAGTATCCCAAACTTAATAAGATAGTGGTCTCCTTAACTAGAGAGTTGACAGACTTTTCCACAAGGGATTTTTTTTTTCAGTTTTATTTTTTTTATTCCTGCATATTTGCAGTACACCACAATTATATTCCTTGTACGTGTATACAACACATCTTAATTCTTTTTCCATCCCCTCTCCTGCGCTTCTCTCCTTCTTCCCTCCATCTCTTGATCCCCTTCCCTTTTGCAGAAATTTAAGAGTCTCAGTGAAACAGACTGATGGGAATCATCCTGTTGCCCAGAGTTGAGACTGCCTTAACAAGAAAGCAGATAGCCTTTGGCTTGCTACCAGAACATTCCTAGAACACAAGAAAACCTTAATAAGTAGCGAAAAATGGAACTCATTCATTGAAGTGGTAGTTACTGAGCAAATTCTGCTTCCAATTCTGTGATAGGTTCAGGCAAGACAAAAGGAAAGATTCTTCTTAGCATTCTAATGACTGCGGAAGGAAATGGCTAAAGAAAGCCTGAAAAGTAAGGAATTTTAATATTTCAGTTATTGACACCTGCTGTGGTGAAAGTGCGCCAGGGAAACGGGAGAGAACATTGAGTGGGATTAAGTGGGATGCTGATTTAGCTCACATGTTGAAAATGTTCTCTGAGGAAGTGAAATTGGAACTGAGACTAAATGGAGGGAAGGGATGATCATAAGAACTCCTGTAAGAGCATTTCAGGCAAAGAGAGAGTTCCCCGAGCTCTCAAAATGGGCTTGGCACATTCACGGGACAGAAAGAAATCTATTGTAATTGGTAGCTGGTGGGTAAGGAAGAAGATACTAAGAAATGAAGACCCAGAAACAAATCATGGGTCCATCAGTTGTGCCAAGGAGTTTAGGTGTTATTCTGATTGAGGCGGGTCTTTTATTAACTCGTTCATTCCTCATAGTGACTTTGTGGGTTTAGTTGCATTCCTATTTATAGATGAAGTGCCTGAGGCTTAAAGAAGACTTAGTTAAGGTCACCCAAATAGTGAGTGAGAGGGTTGGGTTTGATGACTTGCTCTTGAGGCCAGAATCTGTTCTCAGCTAGAGGTTGTTCAGTGTAAGCTGCCAAGGGCTGCATGCTCTTCAGTGATGCTTTGAAGCACATTTTGGATGTGTGTGTGAGTTGTTTTGAAGGCTCACTGGTGGTGGTCATGGTAGAAGACTCAGTCCAACTCTGTGGGTCCTATGGGTTCAGGGTAAGGGACAGAAGCACTCTTGTTAATGAACAGACAGACAGATAAAACCTGGATCCAGAAAGTAAGAACCATATAGAATCCCATAGAAACCGAGAGAGGGGTTAGGGTCAGAATGGCATGTTCTGCGTGGGTGAAGACCATGTCTTTTGCCGTACAGGTGAGGTCAACGTGAAGAGTTTCAGCCACATGGATTCATACCGATCCTTCTATTTTGCAGAGGATCAAGCTTGCTTTAATGAGAAAGCAGACTGAATTTTGGCTTGCTCTCGTCTCACACATGATGTTATCAGAAAAAGATGGAAAATTGTTCTCCACATTTAGCACTTTTACCATGTAACTCATAAACAGAATTACAGCTTAGTTACCAGAAGGAATTTGTACCAATATTTAAAAAAATACCTAATTGTGATTCACAACTGAAATATGCTGTCATATTCATACTGATACTCTGGTGGTCAGAATAAAGTTCTTTATTTTGAGCTCACAAAATTAATCATTCAGGATCCAATGAGCCTTAGATTTTAGAAAAGTATTTTGTGTGGGAATGAAAGAACACCGTTCAGTTGATAATTCTAAAGTTAAAGTTTGTAATTTAAAGGTTTCAAGAAGAGTGATATGAAAGTTATTACTTTACAGTTGTTCTGGTTCTGTTTGTCCTTTTTCCAAAATTATAGAACAATTTCTTCCAGAAGCCGAGGGAGAAAAGGATTTATACCCTGTTTCAAGAAATAGCATGTTGACTCCACTGTTAGGAGAGTCCCTCCTGCCTGTCGCTTTTCCCGTTGCGAGCCTTGTCAGTACTGTGGAGTCTAGAGTCTGGCAGATAGGAGATGCCCAATAAAATCCAGCATATGAACGAGGAGATCCACCCTGAGCCCACGAGAACAGAGTCTAGTACAAAGCAACCATTAATACCACGCATAGTGTCTTCTTTAAACTGAGCGGCAGTTCACAAACCAACCGGGATCTTTTCATTTGCTCTTTCAGAGGAGTTTTCCCCCATTTTTTTCTCTGAACATTGTCACATTTGACTTTGACCCAGATAGTTGAAGTCTTACGAAGAGTGTAACATTTATGTTGCATTTTTAGGAGACTCTGTGCTTCAAGTGTAGTACTCCATAAGGATGGTACTTGTTTAAATGAATCACTCATGTTGTCTGCCCCTCACTATTTCTTCCCCTTTAAACAGGATAGAGACTCTTAACGGAACAATGATTCTCAGGAAAGCAGAGCTTGAAGCAAAGATGCAGGATTTAAAGGTAATTTAATTTATACAATGAGGTCTGTTTTTCGTCCTTGAATGTGTGAGTAGTAGACTAAAGATCTATGTGAGGAATTGCGACAACCCTTGAGGATGAAATGTGATGACTCTAAAGTGCTGAATTATCAAGAGCCACACAATTACCTTTGCAGGAATGTGAAATTCCACGAACAGGTATAAATCACTTTCTTCCTTCCTCCTTCAGCGTGTCTAGGAGGCTCAAAGAGGCAATAGGAAGGCTCGCCACTTGAAGAACTTCTCACCGATACACCTGTGATGTCTCTTGATTTACATTTTGTCTGGGGAAAAAGATTTAACAGAGGAGGAGCTGGATTTTATCACCTTCCCAAGTGTTACATGAGTGTGCAGGCCAGCTGGGACTTCGCTTTTTCACTGTCCTCCTTTTGTGCCTTCTACTTTTGCCTCACTGTTAAAAGAGACCAACTCTCTCCCTTCCCGTGACTGTCCTTGAGTCTATTTTCTTTGGCAAACATATTATTGGTTCTGAAGGGGAAATTTCCAAGAGATAGCACATGATGCACAATATTCAGTGAAAATTCATACGGGTGGCACTTTGAAGATCTTTCAGAAATCTGAGCTTTCTAGGCTGGCTCTCCTGAGCCCTGGAGTCCAGACCCTCTCTTGTGCATCTGCTTCACAGCCCTGAACTCTTGCCTGGCTCCAGGTGACTTCTGCTTTCTCGTGTTTCCCCTACACGGCAATTAGGTGGCCACTGAGCAGAGATTGTAGGGCTTACTGCAAGCAGATTACTCACTTGGACTTTGTTGAGAAATAGCTGCCATGTATTAGTTTGCTTCATGAAGTTTGCACTTATTAATTATTGAGACCAAGAAGGTCAATTCACTACATTTTTTTCCTTGTGTCTTTCTCTTTCTTCATATTCAATTCAGTAATAAATCCTAATTTCTTCTTTATTAACATAGGTTTTGGAACTCTTGCTATTTTGCTTATCCCCATGATGTTTTGAACCAGTTTTTGAAAATTCCTTGCAAAAGAACTTCTGCTCAAATTTTGATAGAAATTGAATTGCATTTATAAAATAAATGAGTTCAGTTGAAATCTTTATGGCTTCACTTTTTCTTACTTTGAACACAAGATCTTAGTTGTTTTAATCGGGTCTTTTGTATACTTTAAAGCATTTTGTAATGCACATTTTCATATCTTATTAAATTTATTCACATGTACTCTAAATTTTCTTGCTGTAATAAGACACTTAAAATTTTTTTTGATGATTTATTGCTATTAGTTTTTGTATAAAGTTTTTGATCCAGTAGTCAGGCTGTACTTCTTTTATTCTAATAATGATTTCATACACTTCCTTAGATTTTCAATGCAGACAACTTATCTATAGATAATAAAAATTTTGACGCTTTATTTCAACTCTTCTGCTAATTTATTTTTCTTCACTTATAGCATTGGCTAGGATTGTTGTTATTCTTGACAGTAAAGGGAATGCTTCTATATTTTGTCATCATATTTTATAAGGAGTGAAAAGTGCTCCATATCATATTTAAGTTTTAAAAACTGTCAGACTTTTTCTTTTGGAAAAAAAGATAGTTTTAATAATGAACATCTTCTAAAAAATATTAAACTAACTTATCAGCCTTTCATTAAGAAAGAAAGGAATATAGAAAATAAACTACTTATTTTATGTAAAATAGTTTATATCTCATGGAATAAAGTAAGTACTCAGTCACACAAAACATTATTTCATAGTTCAAAGCCATTTCTACACTTTGAACATTGCCCATGGTTTTAATATTTGCAACTCTTTTTTTTTGGCTAATAGCTGGAAAAATTTTTCAGTATCTGCATCCTCCTCTAGAACATCAAGAGGACTTTAATATGCTTTAAATGTCCACTTAAAAGCTCATCTTCCTTACTATTGCTGAGTTTAGAGAACTTCATTAACTTTTAAAAACTAGAAAATATAGATTTCATATTTAGATTTCCATTTAGAGTGAAAAAGCTGACAATGAGCTCTTTTGGGTTTACTTTCGTTCCTGCATAGACTTCCTTCAGTGGCGGTAACTAAACTCAGTTGACAAAAGTCTTTATTTCTTTGCTACTCTTGAAAGTTTTTCCAGGTAGTTGAATTATTCTAAATTGATGTTTTGTTCTCTTAACATTTTGAATATATTATTGCTCAGGTATGTTTGTTTATGAGCGAGCTCTTAATCATTATTCTTTTTAAGGATAATCTACATTTTATTTTCTTTTAAAGTTTTTATTTTCTTGTAAAGTTTTTCCCTTTCACATTTAATTACTTAATTCATCCAGATTTAATTTTTATATATGCTATGAGTTATAGGAAAAATTTCAATTTTATTTACGTTTTCATATGTACACCAAATTCTCCAAGTGCTATTTATTTGGTAGTGCTTTTTCCCCCACAAAAGACCTGTAGTGAGACCTCTATTTTTAAGCAAGTTTCATAAACACATCGATTTACCTAAGGCTCCCTTTATAATCAATTGGTCAATTTGTTAATCCCAAACTCAGATTATAATAAATCTTGATATTTATTTAGGTAAGTTTATTCTTAGTTCTTTTTGATTTTTTACAGTCTATTTGAATTTTAACATCAGACTGTCAAATTTCATAAGTAAATCTTAGAGATTTGATTAATATCGTATATATGTTTGTGATTAGATGTCTAGATGGTAATGCATTTTTTATTGTTCTTTTACTTCATTTATTTAAAGTCTTAGAATAAATTCTGATAAATTTATTCATACAGATTTTGTAAAACTTTTATTAGATTTATGAATTTTATTCTTATAGATTTTTATAGAAATAAATGTTTTCACTATGACTAATGGTCAGTGTATAGATATATGAAATCAATTTTTCTATGCTATTGCTATATTCAAGCACCTTGTTGAACTACATAATTTCTAAGAGATTATCTGTAGATTATTTTAGATTTTCTATAAGGATAATAACTGTTAGAAATATGATTCCTCTTTTTACTATACTATGCTAGCTAGAAGATACCATATAAGAAGAACAGAAATGGTAATAATAGGAATTCTTATTTTGTTCATGATTTTGAATAGAATTTTTCCATTTTCCATGAGAAATGAGCTGTCGTTATGCATATACTTTTCAGGTTAGGAAAGCTCCCTTCCATACTACATTTTCTGATACCTTTTATAATGCTTGTGCACTAAATTTCATTGAATACTTTTTATTGCATTTCTTCAGATAGTATTCTAATTTATTCATTTAAAAAATCTGTCAGTAAGGTGAATGATATTAAAAATTTACTAGTGTTAAATCAGTTTCTATGAAAAACCACATTTCTATGATAAACCCAACTGATAAATCATTTTTATACACTCACAGTTTTGATTTGCTATTTTAGTGATTTTTGAAAATAGCTTCATTTTACAGTTAGATTGGCCTACAACTTCATTTTCTCAGGCTTCTTTTTAAGTTTTTGTGCCAAATTTACTTTTTTTTTTTTTAAATGGACTGTGGACTCTTCCTCTTCTTTCTGTCTGGTAGAATTCTTGGAATACCATTTGAATCATGTAGGGTTGAGGTTCTTATGGGAGTAATACATTTAAACCACAATTTCAACTTCTTTATTGACTTATAAGACTAATCAGGGTTTTTTTTCTTTCTTTTTTTGAACAGCTTTAGTGAGTTACATTTTTGTTAACATTTTCAAATTTTCAAATATATTGCATGATTTTTTCGGGGGGAGGTGATTGGGATCGAATTCAGGGCCTTGCACTTGCTAGGCAAGCGCTCTACCATTTGAATGAAATCCCCAACCCCTATTGCATGATATTAATGATAAAATTATATTTTATCTTTTTAATCTCTGTCATAACCATGATTATGTCCTAATTTTTACTTGCAGTATTTCTTATGCCTTCTCTACTTTTTTCCTTTGATAATCTTCTCTAGAGAATTTTCTATTTTAAAATTTTTAAAAAACTAGTATTTGCATTTTGGCAATATTTTATATTTTTCTCTGGAAATTTTTATAAGATTTCTTTTTTCTTCGTGGAGATACAGTTTCACTGCAATGCAGTTAGTTTTTCAATTTACACCACTTAGAATATGCAGAGCTCTTTTGACCTAAAAACATATGACTTTCTTCAGTTTTGGAGGAACACCAGGCCAGTTTCTTTGAGTAAGCCTTTTTCAGCACTCTCTGTTGTCTTCTGGAATTCCTGTTAGACATATTCTTGATTTATGTTGCTTAGGAATCTCTGAAGGAACATTCTTGTTATCTGTGTTCTGTATAGAATGTGTTCTTTCTATTCAGTTTTACAAATTACTGTGTATTTTATTGTCAAGTAAAAGTACACATTTTTTATGTCTATCTATTCTTGTTTTATGTATTACTTCAAACTTTTTGTTCTTATGAATATTAATTTTATTCTCTCTGAGATTATAACTATTTGTAGTAGTTACTTTTCTAGAGTCAATGGTTTGGAAGAGAGCAGATTTAATACAGGATATTTACAAACTACAACATGCACATGTACAAGTCAAATGCAGGAAGAGTGCAGAATATCTATCTATGCACAGAAGACCTGAAAGAGCCAATCAAGGGCTGGAAGCCCTCGACAATGTCCCATGTACATTCGTGTCTTCACTAAAAGGCTGAAGAAATCTATGCTGGAACCAGGGTACGATGCTTGCAGCAGAGATGAAGACCAGAGCTCCCTTGAAGCAAACAGCAGCCATCCCTGATGACAGCAAGGCCCCGAGCTCCTCCTGGGAGAACAGCTGAGTTCCCTTTAGGAGAACCAGCCACAACAGAGCTTCTCCTGGGAAACAGCTGGCCCCTATCTTCTGCTCTTGTTCTCCTTTATGTTGTGTTGGCAGTAATCTTCGGTGGATCTCCTACACCCAGAACCACACCAACTCAGTCCAGCTGGGTGTTCCTGCTCAAGTTGACCATGATAATAAGTCCATCACACTATTCTTATTTTAATATTTTCTATGGATACTTCACTGTTTTCACTTTGTTTGGAGAGAATCCATGTGCTGTTTATGAGTTTTATAGTTTATGCTATGCCTCAACATCTTTGGGTGCTTTTGAGTGTAGACTGCCTTTGTCCCTGAGCGGCTCTCTCTTCTCCAGCTAACTGTGAGAGCTGGGCAGTTATCCCTGCACAGCGTTTCAAGCCTTCCTACCCAGAGCCTGGCTTGACAGCGCATTTGTTTTCCCTGGAGAGTCAGTGTATGGTTTGCCTCAGGTAATGAGGATGCACTTATGTGCTTCTAGCTCTCTGGGTGCCAGCAGCTGTAGCTTTTCGAGCTTCCTATTCTTAGTACGGGAGCTTGAGCCAATGTTGATTCTCAAGCGGGAAACTTGACTCAGTTCTCTGCCTCAAATAGATGCACTTAAACCCATATTGCCGTAGGATTCACATTCCTAGGTATCTCTTTCCGCTTTTTCAGGGCTAATAGACCTTGAGGTTCATTGTTGCTTTCCTCTTGCATTTCTGTCTCGCTTAATTTTGAAATTGTGGAGGGTCCCCATTCATCTCTTCATCTGCAACATCTGAGTCTGACTTAAGACCATCGTCGGACTCGTTTTCCCTCTGTGCAATGACATTTACTTTTTACTTTCTATGTGAACAGTCTATTCCCCAAAGACTTTCTGTGGGACCAAAAGCTCTTCTTTAGTAACAGTTGTCCCCTCTGAGTCACAGTTACAGGGATTCCCTTTTTCTTAACCTGTGATTCAAATGTTTACCACGAAAACCAAACCTTGAACAAGCTAGCTGAGAAAGCAAGTTTTTAATCTAGCTGTGCCATTTTCTAGGTTTGTAGCCATTGTAAAATAGTGACTACATCAAAACTGTATTTTCCAATCCATAACTTTTTACAGAAATTATAAACATTAAATAACATATTGTCTGTGAAAACACAATGAAAGTACCAAAGTGCCGGGGGAATGTCTAGTTGTGCATCTCAGGTAGGTTGAAAATACTGGAAATGTATATGGAACCAACCCAGCGTCACCAATCCAACATGTGATAGTTGAAGGCTCTTTCGGAAAGTCATTCTTGGACTTGGTAGCACACACCAGTAATCCCAGCATTCGGGAGGATGAAGCAGGAGGGTCACCAGGAGTTCGAGGCCAGCCTGGGCTACATACTGAATTCAAGATCAGCCTGAGCTATGTAGTGGGACCTCCCTGCCTCAAAAAACAAAACAAGTCATTCTTTTGTGTATTCTTTCAAACAATATTCAACCATTATTTCAACTGTTATGTAGCAGGGACTGAGCTAGGCCCAGGGAGGAGATGTGGCCCAACAACATGGTTTGATCTCACATATATTTTAATTTGCATGCTCTGGTGAGATTTTAGATTTGTCCATGTGTACAGTTATGTTGTCAGAAATATGGGAAGAAACAGACCGAAGGAAATAAGGAAACTAACTTAGTGACAAATTAAAAACTCTTAGTCACTTTGACATATCTGCTCTGTGCTCTGGTGTTTTCTTGGTATAAGTGATGACATACTTAGATGAATGGGCCAGATCAACAGATTAGCTATTTAAAACCTTTATGTGCACAAAACTATTTGGCAAGCTCTGACTTTGTATTTTTGGATACTAAGTGCAAAAGCGTTACTTCCTTTTCTATGTTTAGTTTCTAGTGTTAACTTATCCCATAGGCTCCTCTACTGGACGCTGCTCTTATAGGAGATAAATCTCTTCGAGAGAGCAGTCTGTGACCACCGAGGAATGACCCCCTTTCCCCTTATACTTTCATTGATGTTCTTGTAATTTTATTATTTTCTTTCCCTCTGGTCTTTCCTTCTCAAATGTACCCTTTTTCCTCTTCCTTTTTAGCCTCCACCTACCTTTTCCAGGTTGCTTCTACAGAGGATTGCTTATTTCCAAGCAGCTCGTCTTCACTTTAGGAAATGTGTACAAGTCTGAGCCCCACGTACTTGCTGGGCTTGCAGCAGGCTCCTGGGAAGGCAGAGGAGGGGGTGGAGGAGAGAACAAGGGACGGGAGGGAGAGGTAGCCCGTGATGCTGTCTCATCAGATCCTTCCTCTTCTGCCTTTTTGCTTTCAATTTCCATTGCTGTTCTGTGGCCGGCGTCCTGCCCTGCATGCTGTCTTGGCCATTGCGAGGTCACTTCATTCTCACCATGGGACACTGTTCTCCTGTGCTGCCACAACTAAGACAGGAAGCGAAAAAGAGGCAGGGTGCTCAGTAGTGTTGTAACACTTAGCAGTGTTCTAGGTTTTTGAGAAGAGGTCTGTTTCTGTCTCTCTCTCTCTCTTGCTCCCTCCCTCTCTGGAAAATAAATACATAATATAGAGAAAAGTTTCTTTCAGTATCCCAGGAGTATAGGTGGTATTTTACCGAGCATCTAGTAAGGTACAGCCACCTTTCTAAGTATTTTATACGTTTTAATTCATGGACTCTTCATGAAACTACTGGGATTTAGGCTCTGTGATCAACTCTGCTGGGCATGTGGGGGACTACTGCTAGCATGCAGGTCCTTGTCTAGACAGCTAGTAAATTCTTACACACCTAAACAATCAGGTTCTATAATTTTTTTAAATATGCATTTCAGTTTCTCTTGTGTTTTAAAAGAATACTTGTTTGGTGCTACTAGACAATTTCTTGAGAAAATAGTATTACCAGTATTCTCCTAATACAGCAAAAATCTTCTAAATTGACAGGAGGAACTGGTAGTATTTAAGAGAAAAAAGAAACTTTTAATGATAAATCTCAACATTTAGAATTAGATTGCCATCTTCTTGGGGGTTTTGTAATAAACAGAACTTCTGTTTTTCTTCTCTCACAGCAAACCTTGAAGAAAAAATGGGTGGAGTTCAAGTCTCTGCAGTTACAGGAACAGCGCCTGCTTCACGGTAATATGACTTCCTGCTCAGAAACCACATGCACATTTCATCTTTTTGGTATTTCTGTCTTTAAGTTGCTTTAAAATTATTTTTATTGTAAGAAAAATTTGTCTAGCACAGTCAAAGATACCAGCCTGTGTTTCTTTGGCACGAACTGTGGAGTGGTCTGTGCATTTGGAGGAAGTCAAGTCACAGCCCTTTTCTCCATACACACAACCTACATGCACATGAAAACGTGAGCACAGGCATGCATGCGCTTGCTAGAGGAGTCTGAGGATTTTAGCAGAGCAGTCAGAAGGGCTGCTTCAATTCCCTTCCACTTCAACAGATGAATTAACGCCTGAAAGTGACCACAGCTGGGGGCTGTTAGCACTCAGAAGCTTCGAGTGTGGGAAAAGTTACAGACTGCTTAAGCAGAACTCTTGCCATTTACATTTTTGCAGAGAAATCCCTTTTCCTGGGTCCCCAGACCAAGTAAGACACGTGTGAGATGTAACAGGAAATGCACAGCTCTTGCCCCCGCATGGTTCTGAGGGAAAGGGCTGAGTCTAAAGCTTGTTGATTTGCTGTTTGGTGTGTGACTGATGTAACCTGAAGAACGAACTTTTGTGTACAAAGAGTCGACTGTACACAGAATTGATTGTCTGTACACAAAGAATTGATTGTCTAGCTATGTGGGTGTGAAATGTAGGTTAGATGACACTTCGTTCAAATCTCTATTTATAGAGTCTGTTCAAAGTGATAATCACTGTATTTGCAGAAATGATATTATTTTTTAGCTTCATGGATACCTCAAAACAATAAAAATTGTACATAAAACATATAAATTGATGTTTTGATACATGTATACATTTTTATTAAGTCGGGCTAAATATCTATCCTCTTAAACATTTGTCTTTTTTTTGTGGTTAAAGCATTCCTTTCTTCTAGCTTATAGAAATACTACATTATTGTTACTTGTAACTACCCTACTGGACAGTAAAGCACAGCAGAACTTCTCGCTGCTATCTAACTGTAACTTGGTATCCACTGACCATCCTTTTCTGTCCGTCCTTATTCTTGCTGTCCCCTGACCTTGGTATCCATCCCTTGTCTCAACTTGTGTATACAAGACCAAGATATTTAGATTCCACACATGAGTGACATGGTGCAGTAGTTGTCCTTCTGTACCTGACTTACTTCATTTAGCCTAACGATGTCTGATTCCATCCACATTATCGCAAGTGACAGGATTTCATTCTTTTTACATGGCTGACTAGTATTCCATAGCACACTGTGGTTATACCACATTTTCTTTATTCATTCATCAATCGATAGACACTTAAGCTATTTCCCTTTCTTGGCTCTTGTGAACAGTGTGCAGTAAACGTGAGAGTGTGGTGTCTTTCTAAAACACTGATTGCATTTCCTTTGGATATGTACCCTTTAGTGGGATTAGTGAATCATATGATAGTTCTATTTTAAATTTTTTCAGGAAACTTTGTATGTTCTTCATAGTATCTGTAGTAATTTGCATTTCTAACAATGACGTGCTGGGGTTCACCTTTCCCCCCTCATCTTCCCCAACTCTTATTAACTTTTGTCTTTTTTATTATATCCATTCTTATTAGAGTGAGGTGATATCTCATCATAGTTTTGATTTACATTTCCTTGATGATTAATGAAGATGAGCATTTTTTATGTACCTGTTGGCCATTCATATGTCTTCTTTTGAGAAGTGTCTAGTTAGGTCTATTATCCATTTTAATTGGGTTGTATTGATTAATTAATTAATTTATTTTGCTATAGAGTTTTGGGAGTTTGTTATATATTCTAAAAAGATGTAATTTACTATTTAATTAGACACTAATTTATAGCTTAAATATTTGGATTGAAATCTTTTTAAAAGATGTGTTTGAAACATGCATAAGTTTTGTGTTTTTCCATTAATATTTAAAAAAAATTCATGATTGATTTTCTGGGGGTCTGGAGTTCATTTCAGAGACATAGATATGAAACCTTCTTTGCAACTTGCTAACGCAGCCACTTCCTGGCTTCTGTAGACATAGGAGTGTTTGAGAAACCTTTGCCTCCACCTCTGGGGTCTCCTGAATGGTGCAATGAATGCAGGCAGTTCTTGATTTCTTCTGGACTGGCCTCCTAGAGACACAAGTCTAAGGTCAGGATTCTTCTAAAGTCATTGTTTCACATTCTTCTGAGCAACTGAAGGAGGTTATTAGTTTGCTTTTTCTGGAACTAGATTAATCACCCAGGGCATGAGATTCTACAAGGCAATTACTTTCCAACCAAAGGAAATTTATCAGCTCATTGTAACATGAAATGAAGTAGGTTGTATTATCCAAAAATAAAACATTACGCCTAGTCCTTGAAAGGCTAGCTGAGTTCAACCTTGCAGCTCAAATGGAAACATGAACAGTGTCTTTTTATATTATCAATCAAGGACAAAGGAGAGCAAAAATAAACATAATTATTATAAAATAAAAATATTTTTGAGTGCTTAGTGTTCTATTCCTTTTCTTGAAGCAGATTCATGTTTTCATCGTGATTTTCTAAAGCCAGTATTACAAATATATTTCTTTGTTTTAGCAACACACTAGCCAATTCAAATAGTGTTTAAGCAAAGTGTATGGGCAGGAAGTTGATGGGTGATTAAGAGTTGGGTGTGGAAAGCCCGGATGTAGGTCATGAAAGCTTGAGAAAAAGTTTAGCTAAATGAACAAAATTAAATTTAAGTAAATTGTTACGTATTTTAGGACAGAGATGTTTTCTAAGTAAAGTACCATTATAAAGAATTTAAGTATTTCAAGATGAAACTTGAAATACTGGGGCTGGAAGATATATTTGATTTCATAAATTCCTTCTGTTATAAACACCTTTCAATTTTATGATATATAAGTGTGTTTGTCGCACACTTCAAATGACTTTATATGTTTATTATTATTTTTATTTATTTATTTATTTTTTTGTGGTGCCGGGGATCGAACTCAGGCCCTTGTGCTTACAAGGCACCACTCTAATCACTGAGCTAAATCCCCAGCCCCACATGTTTATTATTTTAAAACATTCATAACTCAAAATAAGAGTGAAGTAATGGAGACAATCATTAAGACATTTCCCCAAGAGTTTGTTTAAAAATTTCTGTGAAAATTTTACTAAAATATTCTAAGATTACTTCAATTTAAGAAATGATCATTTGGAGATAGACTAGTCACACTGGCATACTGTGAGCTGGGTTGAACTAGTTTCATATGAAGTATGTTAGTTTTCTGTCACTATAACCTGAAATAAAGCAACTCATAAAAAGAAAGGCATTATGTCAGCTCAGTTTTGAAGGTGTTCAGTACTTGGTGGGTTCATCCCATTGCTTTGGGCTGGTGGTGGCACATCATGGCAGGAAGATGTGACAGAGCAAAACTCTCTCTTTATGCCTGGGAGGTGAAAGAGAAAAAGCAGAGATCAGAACTCTGCAGTCCAATTTGAAGGTGTCCCGACTTTATGACCTAAAACTTCCTAGTAGGTTTCACCTCTTAAAGATTCTACTATTTTCTGATAGTGCCCATTTGGACCTTAGAGGCACATTCCACATCCAATTTCCGACATGAAACATCTTATTTATTCTAATATTTTATAATTTTCATAACCAAAGAACTCTTCCGCTGGCAGCTATTCCATGAACAATAGTTTGCCAAACCCTATTACACAGTTTTTCGAATGACCTCAAAAAGTCACTTATTCACACAAGTCAAAACTCAGGAGAAGATATATTCACCTCTACTTTTTCTTCTATGTTTTAAAGATAGATTTTCGTGTGTTTATTTGTAGGGACTGATACTCAGACCCATTCCACAATAGACTTTGTTTTCTGTATTCTAGGTGATGCCAGTAACAGCCCAAGTTTGGAAAACATGGACATGGACGACGTGGCTGTTTTTGGAGCCCTGCCCGGGCCAGGCCCAGCCCTTGGGGAACAGAACCGGTTATCCAGTGAAAGCAGCTGTAGGAGCTGGCTGAGCTCCATGACGGTGGACAGTGAGGAGGGCTACCAGACCTGTGTGTCTGAGGACTGGAGCAGGGAGGCCTTCAGCCGGCAGCCCAGCACTGATGACGAGTGCTTTGTCTTCAAGGAGGGGGACGACTTTCTGAGGAGGTCTTCTTCAAGGAGGAACCGGAGCATCAGCACGACCAGCAGTGGGTCCATGTCCCCGTTATGGGAGAACAATTACTCAAGCGTGTTTGGGACTCTGCCCCGGAAGAGCAGAAGGGGAAGTGTCCGGAAACAACTCTTGAAATTCATCCCTGGCCTTCACCGCGCTGTGGAAGAAGAAGAGAGCCGCTTTTGATGGCTGGTGGGGCCTTTTCAAGTTAGCTCGTTCACAAATATCTCTAGACTCGTCTAGAGCAACCCCACCCAATGTGGTGGGAAAGTGCAAATAAATTGTGAAACTGACAGCCCATTTCACAAGCAACAGTGACCTTTATTTAAAATTTTACATTATTGTTTCTGCTTAAATCATTTTTCAACCACAGCTGCTCAAGTTCTAAGCAGACATTAGGGAAGTTAAATAATAAGTTAAATAATACAACCAGTACGTGTGCCTGCTCATTCTAACGCTGCCTGTGAAATCAGGAATATTTATTTTCTGTATTATCCCTATGAAAAGTTGAGACCCTTTCAGCGTCAAGTGTGAATAGGGAGAGACAATATAATCGTCTGGTCTATTTTCCATAGGTTAGTTACGAAACTTTGTTTTAGTTTGCTATCCTCTAGGGAGCCTTAAGTGGTAGGTAATTTTGGATGTTTCTGTTCGAATCTTTAAGCGTTATAACCAAAGATGACCACCAGCCTATTCTCACATCTGTAGTGACAATAAATCAAGTATAAGATTTAATATAAGGAATTAAATTTCATGAGAACTATGAAAAGATGGAATCTGAGAAGAAGGGTGCTGAAGGAGGCTGATAATATGATCTTTTCTATAGATAGCCTCGACAAAATGGGTGGGAACTCAATCTTTGTTTTGGCTGAACATTGATGATAAATCTAGAACACTCAGGATCCTACAGCTTTCTGATTACTTTTTGATACAGTTAACTAAAAATCCAAAAAAATGAGGGTTGGGAAAAGGGTTTTCCTTCTTTTCACAGGTTTTTTTTTTTTTTCCCACATGATTCATCACTGTATATTCCAAATAATTATCACCTTAGCATTCTTTTACCTATTAATTATATTTGTATCATAGTATTTCCAGCTTTTCAATCATGCTATATTTTATTCACTGTCCATTAAAGTCCATGTTTTCTTTGTTCTGGTGATACAGCCGCTCATTTCCTGTATTCTGAACAATCTGAACCGTACGATAAATGGTCCTTAGTGATTTTTAACTGTGTGTGTGTGTGTGTGTGTGTGTGTGTGTGTGTGTGTGTGTGTGTGTTTGGGAGAAACAGACACAGGAGATTTTGAGTAGAACTAGTACACTTAAATAAAGTTCTGATTAATCTACAGAACTTGAGAATCATTTTGAGCAGAAAAAGTTGAGGTAAGGAAGCCTTGAGGATAAGAAATAAATGATAAACTATAGAAATGTTTCTAGGAGGGGCTTGCTTTCTGTTAATTTGCTGAACTGACAAACATCCGGTGGGCCCTGCGTGGAAGTCCCGCGGAAGGCAGTGCGCAGTGTCTTTCTCAAGCGTAAGAGCAGTTCTGTCTATCATTCACTGAATGTTTGGCAGACTAAAGAGAGGCACCTGCCATGTGATTCCACAATAGCTGTCGTCAAGCACACAGAAAAGGTTGTAATTCAGAGAGAGTTCTGGGATCCTATGACCTCCAGTGGCAAAGTTGACACCGGAAGCCAGTTCTTCATGGATCTATCGTCTCCTCTCCGTCTCTCTACATAGGCTTTGCTCTTTTGCTGATTTTGTGCAGTTATCACCACAGGGATTTTTATTTCCCAAACAAGAAAACTTAAAATACAAGTTGTAAAACTGCACGGATAAGAATATTGTCTTTTATATAGAAGAAATCAAACAAACATTTGAGGTGAGTGTTTTTCCTGGCTTCCATAAGCAAATTTTCATACATAGGCACATTAATACTTACATGGCCTGCAGTGCGTTTATTTCACCATACTGTGGAAGAGGAAGAGCTTGGAAGCCAGTTATGATTCAGCCAATAGTACTTATTTCTCACCACACTCTAGAAGTATCATGTTAAAGACTAGCTTGTATAAACGCAATACTTCTTATTAATTCTCTTTCTAAAGTCCAGGGGAAAGAAACATATTTATTTGATGAAAGATTATTCTAAGATCTATGCTGGGAAAAATGCTTTGGAAACTACCACGGGTCATTTGTGAAAGTAGGTCATTTGCTACCATAGGTCATTTGCTTTTCTTGTGGCTTTAATACAGAAGTGGAACACTTCCACATAACAGTAAATGTCAAATGCAAAATGGGAGCAGGGAAAGGACACAGCAAGCATCATTTTAGTCTGTAATAAGATGTGTTAGAGTCAAGAGCTAGATCTGTCTTCTGGGAAAAAAGAAAACTGGTTAACCAAGGTACAGGAAGGAAGGATATTTCGTACTTTGCGTTTTCACAAGCTGTTTCGTGGAAATGTGGGTAAATTTCTCATAGGTTTTCAATCTGAGTCTGACATGAGTGGGGCTTTAGAAAAACCTTCTGGTGCACACTGACTCACTTGAAGTAATTTATGGGGAAAAGAATTGAGCTGGGTTTTATTTTTTTGTCTCAAATTTGTCAAATACATAATATTGGTGAATTACATCGACTGACAAATTATCACAAAAGCACATTTTTCTAGAATGGCATTTGATGAACCAAATTTGGTCAAGAATACTGGGAAATTATTTTGCCATGTAGCTGAAGGAACAACACCATGTCAAACAGGTATGAAATACGTTTTTTGAAATAAATTTTTATTCATCATGCATTTTGCAAGACTTTTCTGTCTCAGGTACATGACAAAAATGGTATTAAAAATCCCAGTCTGAACCAAAGAAATCAAACTTGAACATAGTTTATATGTACTGGTCATAAAATGGAGGTTTTTATGAATGTATACAAACTATAGCAAATAGTACAAAACTATATAAAGAAACCTTTCACATCCTAAGTGTATTCTTACTCTATTTCTGCTTTCCTACAGAGCAATGGAATATAAAATCAAAACAGGATGCCTTTCTGAATTAAAGAATACTGTTCTTCAGTGTCGGAATTTTCTCTCCTCATGTCTTTGTCTCTTTACTTCTCTCCATTAAAGGAAGAATTTCTTTTTATATTTAAAAAGTTTACATATTAAAAAAATAAAATGTTACAGGGATTGATCGATATATATCTCACAAGTCCCTCCAGCAGCAGTATACAACAGCTTTTCCTATTTTTGCTCAGTCCGCTGCTCGTTTAAGGCTCATGGGAGATGAATGTAGTTCTTAAAATCAAACTTGCTCTGCCAAATCCAAGACCCTGAATTTATTCAGATTCGAGAAACATGCTTTTACCACCCATCCACCAAGATACCTCACATTCAGATCAACAACAACTTTAATTGCTGATTCAATTCTCTCAAATTTTAAAAATATTCATACTGCTTCATCAGCAGGGGCACCAGGATTCCAAATATCACACGTTTTCCAACTTTGCCATGTTTTTCACATTTTCTCTTGTTCCAACTTCCATGTCGTTTCCTCTCTTGCACAAACTGTGTTCCTAGTAGGACACTTAAGTACTTCAGTTAATGTGGGATTCTTCGAATCGGACTTCTGAGATGCAGGCTGGACTCACCAGGATCCATGTGGCATCACCTATACTGATCCGGGTGCCCTGTTTTCTGACCGCACAAGGCTCAGCCCCTGCTCCTGTTTCTGCAGACCTTGGCTCTCCAAGATGCCGCACCTTCGCATGATCTTATATGCCATCGTACCACCCACATTGGCAGGGGAGTTTCCAGGCCCTGCTGGAGATCACCGTCTACTCTGTTCCTCCTCCGCCAGGGAAGGAAAAGCAGCTTTGGGAGACTGGTATCAAGGTTTTGAGTCCTCTTCGTGAGGATAATCTCAGAGTAATTCCTCTGCCTCTTTCTGCAAGTGAAGCGAGTTGGGGGTGATAGCAGCTCTTCCCATGTTGTTTTCCTCATAGTTCTCTTCCTCAGAATCTGGATCTGGTCACCTTGAAAACACACCAGCTTCATATACTGTCTTTAGGCCTCTTTTCTCTCTCTTCTATTTCCTTTGTCTCTCAAACTCCTGCTGTCTCTGTTGTTCTCTTTGACGCTTCACTGCTTTCTCATAATCATTAGGAAGCACATAAGATCTTCTTCCTCAGCTAAGGGAATCTGAACTTCTCTAGCAGAAACGCCCTGGGAATTGGTCCTTTAGGTCAGCCCCTTCCTGTGGTGATATGTTACCCACGATCTGGTCATCCAAGGAGTCACCTCGCTTTAGTCAATGACTAGGGCAAGGACAGAGCTTTGCTTTGTCCTTCGGTTCTTTGCTTGAGTGAGAGCTGCCTTCTGCACCTGAAGCTGAGGCCACAGAAGTGTGAAGTACTGGGACCAGCCTTCTGTTTTTGAGGCATTTGCTTCCAGTCCCAAGTCATCATATAAAGACATCTTTTCCACTGAATGCTGGCCTGCTCAGCCTCTGCCCACTGGCCCCTGAATGGCAAAATTGAGCAGAATTCTGTGAGCGACAGAAGCCAGGCCATGCTTAACTCTGCCAGGGCAACTTTGCACTCCAAAGCACAGGGTGAGGCAGTGCCAGCCCATGAGTGGAGGTGATTGTTTTAAAAGCAGTTTTTAAAACCTGGGGGACCCCTTGGCACATAACTTCTCTGAAGCCAAGCTGGAGATGTAGTTCAGTGGCAGAGCACTTGCCTAGCATACATGAGGCCCTGTGTTTGATCCTCAGCACTGCACATCAAATAAAATATTTCCTACATAATTGATGCTTTATATTTACATCCATTTTCTATTGGTATTTAACAAGTCAATACATACTTAGAGGCCTAACTTGTATTTATTCCCTCAACATTTCTGTGGGTTAGGAGTCTGGCCACAGGCTACATGGGACTGAGCAAGGTCTCAGCTGTAATCACAAAGTTTTCCAGGCTTGAATGGGGAAAGACCCACTTCTAAGTTCCTTCATGTTGTTGTCACTGGCCAAATGATTCACAACAGTTTCTTTAAACCCAGCATGGGAGAGAAAGAAGGGCTAAAACCAAGATAGAGCCTTAAATAATGCAACATAACCACAGGGTAGTGTCCTATAATCCTTGCCATACAGTGTAACTGCGGGGGTGCCTTCCCATCATCTTTGCCATCGGTAACATAATCATGGAGGTGGCATTCCATCACCTTTGCTATGTAGCAGAACACAATCATAGGAGTCGCATCCTATCAGGCGAGCCATAGTCCGTTTGAGAGAAGCAAGTCACAGGCTGCACCCTCAAGAAGCAGGAATTAGACAAAAGCAGGAACAACAGGAGATGGGGCTGGGGAACACATTAGAGTCTGCAAGGAGCTCTGCCACTGAGCCACTTCTCCAGCTCAGTCATACCTCTTAATATTAAGGTGTTGGGTTGGGGATTTAGTTCAGTGGTAGAGCGCTTGCCTGAGTTCGATCCCAAACACACAAATGCGCGCGCACACACACACACACACACACACACACACACACAATGAAAAGATATTGAGCATTCTTTAAACTTCCTTTAGTAAAATAAATGAGAAATGATACAATCTTAATTTTTATGTAAGAAATGGTAGCATTAAAGAACTTTGGAATTAAATAGCCAAGATTCTGTAATTAGCTAAAAATCTGGGTAAAAAATCCAGGTCATTCTTTATCTGTCACTTTTGCCTCTCAGGTGTCATGAAGAACAGAGATGTTAAGAGACTATTAAAGAGTGAGCAGGTTGTTTACTCTCTAATTTGTTACTTTCAAATTCTGTTCAAGTAATATATTTAAGTGAATTCGGTGATAGGTTCATCTTTAAGAGCAGAGGACAATAGAAATTCCACAGAAACATGAACAAAAAAACACCATCAAAACTATAAAGCATAAAAAGAAATGATCAACCATAAGCAAAAGTCAGGTGAGATCACAAATGAAATCACTGGAATTTAAAGGGAAAATGCAGTGTGAAAGAACACTCCTCTATCTTGGGAATAGAGGATACCTCTCTCAACTTGATAAAGAACATCTACAAAAACCTACAGCTAATATTGTAATAGCATAAAACCAGATGCTTTCTTCCTAACATTGGGAAAAAGCAAAAATAATTTCTTTCACTTTTTTCCATTCAGCATAGTACTGAAAATCTTAGCTAGTGTAATAAGACAAGGGAAAGAAATAAAAACTATAAAAATCAAGAAGGAAGGAAAGAAACTGTCTTTGTAGATGACATGTGGTTTATGTAGAAAATTCCAAAGAATCACCAATACAACACACACAAAATCCTGGAGGCAATAAGTGAGTATAGCAAGGCCACAGGGTACAAGGTCAGTGCACAGAGGTCAATGCTTCCTTATACATCAGCAGCGAAGAGTTGGAATCTGAAATTAAAACAATATTTAAAATACTCACCCCCAAAAGAAATGCTGAGCTCTAAAGCCAACCAAAGACTGTATGTACAAGATCTCTATGTGAGGAACAACACTGTGATGAAAGTGATCAAGAAAAACTTGGAGGTTCTGTGTTCTTGGATTAGAAGATTCAATAATTTTAATATGTTACTCACTTTCAACTTAATACACAGTTTCAGCCAATCCCAATAAAATACAAGAAATAAAATGATTTTAAAATTTACATGGGAAGATAAAATACCTAAAAGAGCTAACAGAATACTATAAATAAAAAACAAAGTTGGAAAAATCACAATACCCCTTTCCAAGAATTATTATGAAGTTGTAGTAATCAAGACAACATGGTGCTGGCAAAAGGACATACCTATAAAGAAATGGAACAGAACAGAGTGCCCAGAAGTAGACCTTCAGAGATACAGCCAATTACTCTTTGACAAAGAAATAATGCCAATTCAATGGGGAAAGGGTGACCTTTCCCACAAATAATCCAACATATGCAAATCTTTACATGTTTCAAAAAAAAAAAAACTCAACACAGACATTAACTAGACATATGTAAAACACAGAACTACAGTATAAAACTTCCACAAGCCAGCACAAGTAAAAGTCTAGATTTCCCAGGGTTTGTTGATGCACTTTTAGGTACATAAGAAGGATGATTCATGAAAGAAAAAGCTGGTATGTTGGACTTTATTAAAACAAAAAGTTCCTAATTTGTGGAAGGCACTGTTAAGAGAATCAAAAGTTAATCCACAGACTGCGAGAAAATATCAGTAATTGTTGGTATACCCATAAAATGGAATATTATTTAGTTATTAAAATTATCATAAACAAGACAATGAATTTTAAATACATGGTGCTAACCGAAAGAAGCTAGTGTGAAAAAGCATGATGACATTTGTGTGACTTTACAGAAAAGGCAATTCTATTCAAGTTATAAAGATACTGATGTTTTTCAAGGGTAAGGAAGGCGGGGCTACGGTGAGGGTTGAATGAATGGAGTGCTGTAGAGATTTACAGTATGATTAAAGTATTCTGCATGACATTATCATTGTGGATATATGCATTTATCAAAATCCATAGAATTTTACAGCACAAATTATTCTTGAAATATGCAAATTAACAAAAGTCTGGTTAGATTGGGGTATCCCAGGATACAGTGCAGAATGTAGTAACCCGTCTAACTGTGCCACAAACACGAAATAATCTGCTAAGAGGGTGGAAGGAAAAGATGCTGACCTAAGTCCTTTTGGAAATGTAGTCTGCCAAAAAAAAAAGGCAAATAAAGCTGGACATGGTGACTCATGCCTGTAATTCTAGCACTTGGGAGACTGAGGCAGGAGGGTTGCTGTGAGTTCGAGGCCAGCCTGGGCTACACAATGATTCCATAGTAAGACAATGTCTCAGAAAAAAAGGCAAATAAATTATACATAAACATTCTTCTCTGGTTGAAAAAATTGTTACTCCTTACCAATTCTGCTGCTGCTATGCATCCGTACTAGGGTTGAAGAATTAGTATGTGGATGGATGATCATGAGAGTATTAGTTCTCATTGTTGGATTAGGAATTTACAGACAAGCAAGGGAGAAGGTTAGCATGACCCATGTGCTAATGGATGAGAGTTGGAGATGTTGGTATGTACGCAATATTAGTTTCTTAAAGGTGCAGGCGATTACAGACAGAAATACTTATAGGTATGCATGTATACATGGGTTAAAATAGACACCTATATATTTCTTTACTTTGTCAGATGAAAAAGCCAATAAGCAAAGATACTCTAGTAGCTATAAGCATATTTGCCACCCAGATCTTGGTTTAAAATAAAATCTCTAGTAAAAGAAACTGGGGTTCATTGTAGAAATGCTTCATTCTAGGCCTAGGGCAGGCAGTACATCTGTACCATATCTTTGTTACTTTTCTCATTGCCAAGACAAAATACTGGACACCCAAAGTTAAAGGAGGAAAGGTGTGTTGTAGCTCATGGTTTATATAGGTTTCCGTTTATAACTGGCTGGCTCCAAGTCTGGGTGCCATGGCAGAAGGACATCTCAAAGTTTGCGGGCAGAAGGCAGCAAGCAGCAACTGACAAGTGACCCCAGCAGCCCTCTTGCTGTTCCTTGTATTCTATCCAGGCTACCTGCCCTTGGTGGGGGCAGGTAGCACTCACACACAGGGAAGGCCTTCCTGTTATACACTCCAAGAACTATGCCAACCAATCAGTGGACTAATTTAGTAATCACACATGCTTTGTCCCAGGATCACACACTGAATCGCACCATCACACATTCTAGATCTAGCCATCTCTGAAAAGACCCACCTATGACCTCATGAAGATTTGGGGAGACATCTAGACAAACCATAACATACTAGCCATGTATTATAGTGTTAGAATATAAAGAAGTATTAAAAAAAACAAAGAAACAGATATGTTAAAGAGACACAGAAGTCAAATGAAATGACCCCAGTAGTGAAAGAAAGAGCAATTAGAGTAATAAATAAAATCATATTAGATTGTAACTCAAAATATAACATAAATATCCATTCATGAGTCCATACTGGTACAAATAAATGACTGAAAAAATAGTAAACTGTTGGAGACCAGGCTGCACAGAGCCAAGACTCCAGGAATCCTACACCCGGCTGACTTGCCAAACTGGGTCAGCTGAGGAGAAGGCGTCCTGCACACAAGGACTCTTCCGTGTATTGTTCCAGGAGTTGCTGGTTTCTTGCAGCTGTGTTGAAAACAGCTTCCTTATTTGCTAGAAGATATGCGCTATACTTACATGTTTCTTATTAACTAGGAGGTTACATTTGTTTTTGAACTTACTGATACTTACAGATAGTTATTTTCCTGAAATTGTATTTTCATCATATTGCTAATAAAATACAGAGCAGCTGGGACCTGGCATCTGAGCTCCTTCTTAGATCCCCAGCCACCTTGTATGCAAATTTCAATGTGGACTCCAAGTCTTTCGATGCATCGCTCCCTCTGATCTCGATCAATCTGCACTCGGTGGCAGTAAATAAAGGTTCAGACAAGTTTGTGCAGAAAAATTCCAAGCTATTTATATGAAGAAGTATATATTGTTATGCAGATGGAGCATAACTCTTCATTCCTTAAATATAGCTTTAGCATGACGACTTCTTCCAAATATTACAGTATGGAAGGGTGTGGGAGAGAATAATTCTACAGTAGAGTTACCTGGCAAGCACTCTTCAGCTAGGGAATCAAGATCAACAGCAACAGAGAAGAGTCAAGGTAACAACATGTATCCTTACCTTCTCTTCCCCCAAGCCCACAACCTAAGTCTAACCATGAAAGCAACATCAGACCAATTCCAATTAGGAGATATTCTATAAAATGCCTACCAGTACTTCTCAAACCCTCAAGGTCACCAGAAACAAGTGAAGTCTGTGTGCTTGTCAAGAACAAGCGAAGACTGACGTCCGATGACTAGATATTGTATGGTATCCTAGATGGCATCTTAGAAAACAAAAGAATGTTAGACAAAAAAGAACTCTGGAGAAAGTGTAAACTTTAGTTAACATCTCCCTCTCTCTCTCTATTGCTTCACTTATTGTGACATATATGCTGTAAGATCTTAATAATAAGAGAACTGGATGAAAATGTATTGGGACAAAATTTTTCTACAAATATAAAACTTTAAAAAATGAAGTGTACTAGGGCCTGAGTTCGATCCCCGGCACCACAAAAAAAAAAAAAAAATGAAGTGTACTAAAAATAAGTATATTTAAGTGGATTAGATATAATAAAAGAAGGGATAGAAACTATAGTAGAATAATAAGATATTAAAATTAATTGGGAAAAATTTTTTAAAAATGTAAACAAATTTTTATTTTGAAAGCACTGGCAGACTTGCAGTTCTGTCCAGCATATAAGGAACTTGGAAGTCACCATTCTATCCTTACAAGTGAAAACCTGAGCCAGTCAGCGTTTCTTCTCAAATTTGTCAGAGAAGTAAGATCATCAGGCAAGCCACGCCACCGTCCTTCCAAGAATGGAGAGAAAGGGCGCTGCAGGACTCGGCCCCAGCTAGACAGAGCAGGGACAGGGAGCAGACGCCTCCATGTGAACCAGCTCTGCGTAGGGAGCCTGAACCACACTGACCAATAGCTGGGGGTTCAGAGTGGACACTGATAAAAGCTCCAGGGGTCACAGTCGGTGGGAGGGCATCCTTACACTTTGTGGATTTTACCACGAGGTCTCACAGTGAATCTGGGAGAAAAGTGGCTCTTGCTTCAGTAGGGGAGGGCAGAGTAAGTATTTTGAAATACACCACAGTATTTTGTTCTTCCTCACAGGCCTGGCATCAACAGGAATGATTTTATTAGATCTGGTTTTCTTCCAGAGCCTAACTGACCGGGGTCACCCTGGCCTCCCTCCTACCTAGGGCCGGGCTGGGCAGCGAGTTCTCATGCAGTCCACAATACAGACTCGGAGAAACACTGAGAGCCAGTCACGAAGCCACAGCATGTTCCCCGCCCCGCACCTCATGGCCATGTTAAGAAAGGCGTATTTATGCAATTCTCTTTACCCAGCTGGTCTATTGAGATTGTTTTTTTAGTCCCTGAAGGTTTTGAATGTGTCATTTTTTTCCTGCATATTTTGAGATGCTCATGGGGTTTTCACCCCTTACTCTGTTAATAGTGTACTGCATTAGCCAAGGCACATATTTTGAGTCATCCTAGCATCCCAGAGGCAAATCCTATTTGCTTGTGTATGATCTTTTAAATGCGCAGTTGAATTCCTTCTTCTTTTACTGTGTTTTACACATCTGTTTGCATTACTTTGGGCAACGAAGAAAAAATTACAAGGCATATTAAAGGGCAAAAAGCAGTTTGAAGAGACAGAGTAAGCACCAGAAAAAGAGTCAGACAAAGCAGAGGTGTTGGAACCATCAGATGGAGAACTTGTTTCTTTTTAATTTTAATTTTTATTGGTACATCTTTGGCACACATAATGTTTACATTCATTGTGGAGAGGTGCTACATGGATGTAACACATCTTAATTATTTGAATTATTATTTCTTTTTTTTTTTTTCATCTCCTATTCCTCATCTCCCTCCTCTCTCAGATTGGGAACTTGCAAGAACTACGATTAATATGTGAAGGGCTATAATGGATCAAGTAGACAGCGTGCAAGAACAGATGGGGATGCAATTACAGAAATGAAAATTCTAAGGAAGAATAAAAAAGAAATTCTAAGGATAAAAAATATAGTAACAGAAGAAGGAATTAAACAGCATATTAAAAGGATCATAAACCATAAGCATGTGAAGTTCACCTCTGGAATGAAAAGGTGATTCAAAATATGTAAATCACATTAGCCGAATTAGGGATAATAAATCATATGAACATTTCAAAAGATGAAAAAAGCGTTTGACAGAATTCAGCATTTTTTATGAAAAAATGTTCTTGACAAACAAAAAATAGGAAGAAATTATCTCAATATAATAAAGGCTATATGTGAAAAATGCACAGCTAACATCACATTTAATGGTGAAAAAATTAAAACTTTTCTTCTAAACTCAGAAACAAGGCAAGGTTGCCTACTCTTGTTACTTCTTATCAACATCGTACTAGAAGCTCTGGCTGGAGCAACTAGGCATGAAAAAGAAATAAAAGGCATCCAAATTGGAAAGGAAGCTGTAAAATTGTCCTTATTTACAGATGACAAGGACATATACATAACTCAAAGGAAAGTAAAAAATGATTAAGATCCAAAATGTACATGTGCCAATTCCTCAAGATGTATCTGTGGCAAACACATACTAATAAAACAGTAGGAAACAAAGAGAATAGTTCCTTGGCTGGCTGTGTGATGCAAAGACTAATCCCACTGACGTGGGTTGCCTGGTGCCACCTTCTGTCAAACTCTGTCCTGTGCTTTAATTTCAAGTGTGAACTTCAATAGCATTGTGGGTCTGACTGTCTCATGGGAATCAGATGACTAGTGAGGGTGTGCTATGCAAACATGCTGCCTCTTACACCAGCTGTTTTAGACACTGAATAAGTTTTTGATGAATGAGTGAGGGAAGAAATCTGTTTTATTAATAAAACATTTGATAAGGTTGCAGAATACAAAATTAACATAAAAAACCAGTTGTGTTTGTATGTACTAACAATGAGTTATGTGAAGATGAAATTCAGAAAATCAATCTCATTTATAAAAGCACCCAAAAGAATAAAATGTCCACAAATAAATTTAACTATGGAGGTGGAAAACATGCATAGTGAAAGCTACAAGACAATAGCAAAAGAAATGAAACAAGATACAAGCAAATGGACATGCCATATTCAAGGATAGGAAGAGTAAACATTTAAAAAGATGTCCACACTACCCAATGAAGTTTATAGATTTAAAGCAATTCTTTGTCAAAACCCCAATGGCTTTTATAAAGAAATAAATACAATTCTAAAATTCCTATGGCACAATGAAGGATTATGAACAGACAAATCAAACTTGAGAAAGATAAACAATCCTGGAGGCATCACACTTCTTACTTTTAGAATATGGTGAGAGTTAGAATAATTCAAACAATGTGGTACTGGCATAATGACAGATATACAGGCCAGTGGAACAGAATACAGAGCCCCGAAATAAATTCATAAATATATGGCCAACTGATCTTCAGAAAGGTGCCAAGAACACACAATGGGGAAAAATAATTTCTTCAGCAAGTGGGAAAACTGGATAACCATATGCAAAAAAGGAAATTGAACACTTCATTTAAACACAAAGATCAACTCAAACTAGATTAAATACTTAAACATAAAACTGGAAACTGTAACATTCCTAGAAGAAAACAGGAGAAAGTGTCATGGAATTTACCATGGAAACTGAGTATGATAAAATCAAAAGTAAAATTAACAGAAACAAAAATGAAGAAGTAGAACCACACCAAAATAAAGTTTCTGCACAGTAAAGGACATAATAAGCAAAGTGAAAAGACAATGAATAGAATGGGAGAATGTATTTACAAAACATATACCTGATATTAATCTACAAAATATATAAGTAATTCCTACAACTTCCTAGTAAAGAAAACTAATAATGTAATTCTTCAAAATGGGCTATAAACTTGTATATGCACTTAGCCAAAGACAACATACAAATAGTTAACAGATACATGAAAAAATACTCAATTTACTAATCATCAGGGAAATGGAAATTCCAGACTCTAATGAGCAAACATCTTACAGCAGTCATTCTGCTATCTGAAAAACAAATAACAAAATGTGGGGGCAAGAATGTGAGACACGGGGACTCTTACACAACTTTAGTGAGGGTACAAAGTGAAGTCACTGTGGAAAACAGTGTGAAGACTCCTCAAAAAAATTAAAAATAGAACTATCATATGAGTCAATAGTTTAATTTTTGGATATTTAGCCAAAGAACTGAAATCAGGTTCTCGAAATAATTTTAGCACTCCTTTGTTTATTACAGAACTATTCACGATAGCCAATATGTAGAAATAACCTAAATTCAACCAGACAGATGATAAAGAAAATGTAGTATAGACACAGTGGAGTACTATGTAGCCTTAAAAAAGAAGGAAATCCTGCAATATGTGTCAACATGGATATATCGTGAAAACATTTTGCTAAGTGAAATAAGCCATTCACTGAAAGACAGATATTCATGATTACACTTACATGAGGTATCTAAAATATTCAAATCAATAAATTCAGGAGTAGTATGATGGTTGCCATGTTCTGGGAAATGGGGAAATGGAGAATTGGTAATCAATATTTATAAGGTTTCAACTAGGTGAGGTGAATAAACAAATCTAGAGATCTGTGCTACAACACTGTGCCTGTAGCTTAACAATAAGGTGTCCCTAAGGATATGTCAGTGGGGTACAGTTCATGTTAGAAGTTTCCATCACAATGAAGAAAACCAAAAACACTGTAACAAAGTGAAGAATGACTTTAGTGGGCCCATTAGGAGACTGAACACAGCCTACGAAAGAATCTCTGAGCTTGAAATTTGACGTTGCAAATTTCAGAAGAGAAAAAATGAAAAAAGACAATAGAACAGAACTATAAACAACAAAGTGCTCATGTATAAAATGAATACAAGAAAGAGAAGAAAGAAAGAAACAAGCAATTTCAGAAACCATGATGATGGGCAACATCCCCAAATAAATGTTAGACGCCAAAACACAGTTGAAGGAAATCCAGAGAGCACAAAATAGGATAAATAACCAGAAAAAACTTAGCCTACATATATCATGTTACAATTCCAGAAAATCAGAGGTTTAGAAAGATTCTTGGAATGATCCAGAAGGATGGTAAAACACCTTACTATATTTGGGCATAGATAAGAATTATACCAGAGGTCTCAGACCACACAAGACTGGAAAGTAAAATACTCAAACTGTTGAGAGAAAAAAACTTCACTAACCCAGAATTCTTTAGTGTGTGAAATTATCCTTTAAAGCAAAGGAGAAAATGAAGACTTTCTTAAGCAATATTTGAGTTCATTTGCTGCCAGTAGGTCTGCCTTGTAAGAAGTATTAAAAGCAGTTCTTTAGGAAGAAGGAAAATGATACAGATCAGTGCCCTGGATCTATACAAACCAAGGAAGAGCACTAGAAAATGGATGCAAAACATTTTTCTTAGTCTTTATTAATTTAATAGGTAATAGTTTGTTCAAAATAATAAAAGCAACAGTGCATTTGATTATGTCTACCTAAGTGTATATGTATGTATATAAGTGAAATGAATGACAGAACTGATACAATAAATTGGAAAGGATAAGGAAATTGTGGTACATATACAAAGTAAAATAGTATTCAGCCATGAGAAACTCTAACTGTAACTCTGGAATCTGAAACGTGTTCTTTATTATGGATAAACCTTTCAGGCAAGGAGTAGAAAGAACTTCACTTATGTTATAACCTTAAATCAGACACAATATAAAGAAAAAATTACAAAGTAATCTAAGCAAATCACTGGGATTTGAATTAAGCATCTGTACTCTGTACAACAGTGCTGATTTGGTAAATATGGTCTGAGAGCATTCAGGTTGCTTCACAAGTGTATTACTAGCGAGTGTGCACACGCCTAGATGAAAGAACAGAGAAGATTGAGTTGTACCCATTTTCCTGTCCAATAGCTCTCCATACATCCATCTAACCTTATCACTGCTTCAGGTATAGAAAATGAGAGAGAAACTAATTGATGGGACAATGCAATCTACTGTTATAAAAACTGCTTAATTATAGTGACTGTACCATTTTTGTTATCAATAGATGATGTAAACGAATTAAAACATTTTAAATAAAAGTAGGAAGAACATAAAAGATGATAATGGGTAAGCTTCTGATCCTAACTAGCTGTATTTGAAGACCCGTTTGTCATTTCTTCACCACAGGCTGTGGCAATTTTACTTTGGTTTTCAAGCTACAGACAGAGCTCCTGATTAAAACAGGATGTGGGTGACTAGTCATGTGTGAGACTTGCTGGCCTAAACATGAGAGAAGTGGTTCTGAAGCAGAAGCCGCCAGACAAGTGCTGGCTTGTACCTCGTTAAAATGTAGGATCACAGAGATCCTGTTAAACAGCATCCTGTTAAACAGTTAAACTCTGCTACTGGCAAATGGTTGGAACTAAGAATAACAAGGAAATATGAATAAGGAAAACGCTGAAAAATGTCAAAATACTAAATGTGTCAGTAGAATAACTCTACCTCCTAATAACTCTTGTAAGTTTTCCTGTCATGACTGCGTGAAATCTCCACTCTCTCCAACCTCAGTCATTCTTTGATTTTCTACAACCGACAGGTGCTGCTTCGTTGAATTTTGCTTCAGTTCTCTTATCCCCAAAACTTTATTTCTCTCTTTACCTTTGCACAGTTTCTGAGAAAAAAAAATTGACTGAAATCAATAACTTTTCCTCACCTTTCTCATCTTCTTTTCTTACCCACAGACTTCTCTCAGGTTTAGAAATATTTTCCATTTTTCTCTGTTCTGAATTTAACTACTAAAACCTGCTTTAACAGCTTACAGTAAACAGATCATATGTCTCCAATATTTAAATTAGTCTCATGAGTTTCTGATTTACAGAAACTAGCAGTTGCAGGCTAGCATTCATTGATCCTGTTTCCATCTTCCTTCTTAAATTTCTTGAGAACCTTGAGAAATGGAGATCTTCCCCAAGTTCAAGTTCTACTACTTCAGTTGCTGTCAAAAAGCGTCATTACCAAGATCCCACCCTGCAGTGTTAAAAAGGGTTCAAAGTCAAGTATTTCTTGGAAATAAGTTAGTATAGCTTTTAGGTTTGCTGTTATTTAAATCAGTTAAGAAAATGTGAGCACCCAAGCTGGCAATTCTTTGTTTTCTTTCTGTTTTCTTCGAGTCCTCTTCCAGAATGGCTAGGCTACATTGGAAAGAACTGTAGTTTGATTTTCACAGTGAATGACGAACCATTTTTTTCATGTCTAGAAAGGTCCTGGTGTTGAGCCAAGACCACCTCTAGAGCCTCCCCTCCCACTGGCGAAATCCCTGCAGTGACATTTGTGTCTCCCTGTTAGCGGAGCCCCTTCCAGACAATCTCAATTCATCAGGGGTCCTAAATAGCTAATTTTAAAGTGTGAAGTAAGGGGTAAGTGTTTCTTTCCTGGCCTGTTAATGCACTTCCAGGGAAGTCTTACATCTTTTCACCCACGACAATCATTTGTAAACTGGATGACATTTACTGTATTTCCCCCTAAATAAGACCAAGTCTGATAATAATTTTTGCTCCAAAAGACACACTAGTGTTTATTTTCAGGGGCTTTCTTATTTTTTCGTGTGCAGCAACCCACATTTATTCATTTGTGTACAAAAATATACATTTATTTACAAAAATCTACATATATTCAAATACAGTCATGTCATCTTCTGAAATGTCTTTGTAACTCTCCAAACCCTGAAATCTGGCCTGAATTTCTTGAAATTTCATTTCCTGTAGAACCATTGGCCCCAGTAATAGAGATATCCTTACATGAGCACTTCTGGTCCATGCAGCTTGCTCATAGTGCAACATTAAAACACACAACATATTTGAATTATGAAGATTCATATTAGACACAACCTCATCATCAGCAAGTGTGCAAGTCATCTGTGTACTGCGTCTGTACTCTGATTGGTCAATTGGCAATAAGTCTCCAGTTCAGGAGACTCCCACTTGGGTTTTTACAAATACTTAGCTAAAATTTATATTATTATTTATTTTAAGTATTAATGTCAGTAATAGCATTTATTTATATTTAATTATATATCAATCTTATTATTTTATAATTTAATACATGTGTCACGTTGCAACGGAGGTACTAAATGCATCTACCTGGTTGATGATCTTAACTGGGGCTTATTTTGGGATAGAGCTTATATTAAATCTTCCTGAAAATTCATGCTAGGACTTATTTCCTGGCTAAGTCTTGTTTCTGAGGAAATATGGTAGCTAATAGAGGAGCCATTTTACTAATTGAGAAAGAAATAGGGTGGCTAATTGAGGAGCCGTTTCTTCTTTCCAGTAGTTCTTTAACAACAAAATCATTCTCTGAGATAACTTGTTGGCTCCATTTCTATATTTAGATGAATTTGTCATAATTTGACCTGACTTGAATATATGTACATAAACACACACACACACACACACACACACACACACACACAGAGTCAGCCCTCAGCATCTGTGTTTCACAGTCATGGATTCAGCCAACTACAGATGAAAACTATATGAAAAAAATTTACCTTCTTGTTGACCTATATTACGTAGTTAGGTCTGTGATGGCTGTGTTTGTACTGAACATGAACAAGGTTTTGTTTATTATTAGCCCCTAAATGGTAGAGCATAACAGCTATTTACACAGCACTTTCACTGTAATAGATGTGATAGGTAATCTAGAGAAGATATAATGTATATGGAATAATGTAAATAGGCTGTCTGCAAATACTAGGCCATTTCAATATGAAGAACTTTAGTATGTGTGGACTGTGGTATCTGTCAGGGGAACCAATCCCCTGTAGATACTGAGGAATTACTGTATGCATATAAATAGTGTGTGTATATGCATACACATGCATGTATGCAACTTCTCTTGACTGTTGTCTCCTTTAATCTGTTGCTATATCTTTTTCCTTCTCTTAGTAATCTTCCTGGAAAAGTACTCTACCCATTTTCTGTGTCTACTTTTCCTACTTGGTATGCCAGTTAGGGTGGAGTTTCAACTTGATTGGCTTTGAGATTCAACCCTGGGATTGTCGGGACTGGTGCGTCTGTGTGGGTGATCGAAGTGTGGCCTTGGGGTCTATGTCTGATCCCTCGCCCCCACCACTCCCTCCTTTCCTGCTCTGCCTGCCAGTTGCAGTGAACTAAGCAGCTTCAGACTCTCCCCACTATGTCTCTGCCTTGCAGCCAGCCCTCAACAATGAGGAAGCAGACCAATATATATGGTGCCTAGCAAGTATTACTAATTATTATTTTAAAAACTTGTTTTAGTTTCCTTTAAGAATCTTTATTCTCTTACTAGAGATCAAATTATGCTGAGTGGCAAGCTCATCTAGACCTCAGTCTTGGTGCTCAAACATATTGGTCATCAGAGGGCTACAAACGGATTGTTTTAATTACTTAGATACCTGGGCTCCATCTCGGAATTTGCAAGGTGATTATTATAAAAGTTTCTTCTCTCTGTCAGTGGAGATGGCACACGAACCAGTCCTTGATAAACAGATACACTGAAGTTAGAAGTGGTATGTAGTTGGACTCTTTCTGAGTTGATATTCATTTTTAGGAAAATATTTGGATATAATATGTGATAATTTTTGAAGTAACTATGCAGATTTCACTATTCTACTGTTTAGAAAAAATATGTGGGCTTTATCTGTGTGTGTTGGAGGTTTTTGATTGTCGATATTTTACAGAAAGGAATACTACAGTCAAAATAGTTGCAAAGGAAATTTATTGACAATTTGCCCTGAAGTTTGAAAATGTAAAACATTAAGCATGGGACAGGTAAAATGTGGCAGTCATTTCATAACATAATAGACTTACAGGTGTTCTTTAGTCTTATTTTGGAAACAAAAGGAATTTGAAAATGTCATATTTATAAACAAAATCTCCTCGGGAAGTGCCAGACAGGAAATACAATTAATGGGAGTCAAGGTTGGACTAACTACCACATGGCCTCAAATGACAGTGTTCATGAGCAGAGTTGCCTGGCAGTCATAAAATAACTTTCCAGGGTCTGAGTCACGTGTCTCCCAGGAAAGCCTGCCTTTATTACTCCTTACTGTTCTTTTTCCAACTCAACTTTTGTTTTGTTTATTGTTCTCATATTTGCCTTCTTCTAAGCCCGGTTATACGACAAAAGCGCTATTGTGATTTATTTGGGCTGTGCTAGGATTGCACTGAAAGGGAACTTCATAGATTCTTGTTTGCTGTTCTGCCAGAAGCTCAAGTTTGTTACTATTTTTGCCCATACCTGGTGTTTTGTTTTGTCTATAACGTGGCATTTATTTTTCCAATTGTTTATTATTTTCACACAATATTATGAACTGCGTCTGCTTACTTTTCTTTTACTTCTATTAAAATATTTCTTGGACACCTATAGGTTTTCATGGAATCTCTTTGAGGAGCTCTTGGTACATTTAATTTCATAATAGCTTTACCTTATGCTATTCCATAGTGTACTCTTTGGTTTTTGCTTGTTTGTATTTTTTTGTTGTTGTTATTTTTAAAAATTTTTGTAGTTTCTAGCTAAGGGTCTCATGCCGAAGTCATTACGTAATTATTCTTCTTGAATGGTGGAAATCAAAGTACAATGATATTTTGACTCAGGTCAGTGTGGAGAAGAATCGTTGTCGGGAGCCTGAGTGGCTTCAGATAAGGACTGTTACCTTACAACTTCTTCTCTTCGACTCAATGTTGTTTTCTGACCTGGTCGTGCATTTTCTTTCTGAGTGAGCAGGTGAACCAGCGAGAGGCCATCTTTGGTTTCAGTAGAGCCTCTTGGCTTACCAGGGCTTTAGAAATGATCATTCTGGATTTATTTCTGCTCAGCTGCATTCATTTTTAACTGCAAATCTGGTCTTTGTTTTCCTTTTCTTTTCTTTTCATCCTCATATTACCTCCAGATGGCTTTTGAGGTCAAGTATCCCAGGCTCAGTAGCAGTTTCTCTTACACTATTTGCATGTTGACATTGACTTTCTCAGGGCAGCCCCCTGAGTAGTTTTTGGGCTGTCCATGCCCCTTATTCCCCCTTATTTCACAACAATGTCATTCGAACAGTATTTGGAGATTCTCCATCTTGCTCTAAATTGTATTGGTTTGTTGTTTTCTCCCTCATTTTGGTTCATATTTTATTGAAGTTGAATGTGTGTGTGTGTGTGTGTGTGTGTGTGTGCATACACGTGTGTATGTGCACTATGATTTTTGTTTGTTTTATAGCACTTTTCTGAACTTATAATACCCTTTCCTACATATGCCTTTAATCTCATATATTTTTTCTGGAATCCCAAATGAAACAATTTTATAAATGTAGAGTTAAAGGTAAGGTCCAGCCTGCTTATTTTTAAATAGAAACTTTCAGGATAGTCCTCTGATGTGGTATGAAGTAAGAAGCCAGCTGCAAATTAGCAAACTCATAAAATGGAAAAAGAGAAAGAGCGCACGTGCTGTCTGCCTCTTCCTAGAGAAACAATTTTAGAAGAATGTATTTACCCATGTTACTTCAAACAAGAAGAAGTGACACTGCACAATCTCATTTCTATCTACCAGAGTCTTATGGATGTTTTGGGGTACAAAAACACTATATGAGCCTTTACTGATCACCTCCCCCTTCTATAGAACTTAGGCACAAGTTCAGATTCAGACAGAAGACAAACACAGGGAGATAACCAACTATAACAGTTGCATTTTAAGTATGTGATCAGATTGAAGCCTTTTCAGAAAGCTTATCTGTCTTGTCATTATTGCAACTTGATGTTCTCTGAGACCCAAGTTGTGTGCAAACGTGTTTCTACTCAAGTACACTGTGAGGTAGAATTGAACTTTTGGTCATCATTTATTTAGTGCTTACTGTGCATGCTTCAGCACTCTCCAAACTTACACAGATACATTATGTCATTTCTACTTAATACTCTGTCACTTATATTATTATTTCCACTTTTCGTATGAGGGGACTGTGGCTCACTGAGGTCATATGTTTTGCCCAAGGTACACATAACCAGTCAAATGTGACAGTGATACGACTTTACAGTTCTATGGTTTGTAGTCACGTGGCTCTGGAATAAAGCCCTGTCCCTGTTTTTGCTAGCTTTGTGATGTTAGGCTGGCAAGACACCTCTCCGAGCCTCAGTTTCTTCAGCTGTGATGTGGAGATAATAACTGCACCTACTTGTAAAGATCTGTGACAATAAAATGACATAAGTAATGTGCAGAAATGAGCACAATGTCTAGCACGTTGTAAACAACCAGTGAATACTAGCTATAAATACCATAAATAGTTCATTTCTTTATGGAAAGCAAGAGATTATGTCAGAGGAGGAAATTCCTGCATATCAGTCTGACAATCGGAGTTCACTAAAATGGTACGCAGTGATACTTTTGAGAAGAAAAACTGGGATAGTTTTATTTACAAATTCATTCCAAAAAGGAAAAGCCCAATAGGAGACATTTGTGAGTAAGAAAATGTTCCCTGGAAGAAGTCTACCCTACAAAGTACTGCGAATCACCAGGCTGGGTGTGGCAAGTGGGATGTCCAAGCAAAAGCGCATGAGATTTACCAGGACTGTATATGTGTGAAGCAAAATAATTGAGCCCTTGGACCTCAGGCTTTGGAATTAGAAGCCACACTTCCCTGATAGTGGTGTGAACTTAGCCTGTTTCCTCATCTTTAAAGCAATGATGAGAATGCTACTACTTAAGGCACAGAGTTGTTGGATGATTAAATGAGATCATTACTGTAAGCTCCCACTACAGTATCTGGTCTATAGTAAAAGTTCAGTAAATGTTATTTGTGTTTAAAAATTGCCACTCTTTGGTATCTTTCTTCTTAACTCTTTTAAGGGGATTAAAGTTGAGAAATTCTTTCCCTGGTTCTAGAATTCCTCTTCACTTACAGATAATCTTACTCAAGTTCTTGCAACTCAGATCATTACTTTGAGCTAATAAAATTCACCAGAGATAAATCCACATCTAGTGCTCTTCTCCAGAAACACTGGTACCTTTTCCAGAACAGCCTTGGAGAGAAAGGAAACTTCCTTGGGCAGGCTGCTCACTTGAACTTATTCTTTTTCTCTCTAAGTCTGTAAAAAGAGAGACAAGTTTCCCATTACCCTCTGCCCGAGCTTCTGAGATAACAGGAAGAGTGTGTTTGGTGCATTCACTGACACTACAAAAGTGACCCAGGCCCAGCTACAGAGAAGGAGGCAGCATGTTAAAGGAAAATGAAAACAGGGAGTTTTATAATTTTTAAATGTTTCGAATATGCGCTGGTTTTCTTTAAATGCAAGTTGATGTACTTAGGGTGCCCATACGAGTGAATACCCTGTGCAGTGGGTGTGAAGATGTTCCAGGTGTCCTCCATAAGTCGGGTGTCTCTGTGGTGGCATCTCATTTATTTCTTCCCACAGCCACATGATGCTCTTTTTTTTTTTTTTTTTTTTTTGTGGTACTGGGGATCGAACTCAGGCCCTTGTGCTTGCAAGGCAAGCACTCTAATCACTGAGCTAAATCCCCAGCCCCGATGATGCTCATTTTTGAATCTTTATTTTGTAGTTAAAGACACCGAGTTTCAGAAGGATGAAGTTACTGGCCTTAGATCATCTGGCTGGCGAGCGAAGGATTACAGAGGCAAATGTGTCTTTTCTACTGGATACTCTGCAGTCTTTTGGTAATACCACGTGGCATTACAAGCAAGAAGCCTGAATACATGGAGTAAGCGTCAATGCATGACCTTGCTTTTGATGTGGTATACATTTTAGGTTCTCCCTATCCACTAGTTCTTTTTCTTTTATTTCTAGAAAATATTTTTTCCAGAGTGGCACACTGGTGTTTGCTGAGAACTGATGTTCTCCCTCCACCCCAATTCCCTTATTCAATTTTCTTTCATTGTTTTAATACAGAAAGTTCCATATGATTACCTGTTCAGTAGAGTTCTACTTTCATTTATTCATGTTGACAAAATATATTCTCTAACTGTTAAAAATGAATTAAAAGAGTACAGAGCTTGGGACCTTTAAATTTCTAGCACTCTTTATATTGTGACTAAGAGAAGCTGAATATTTTCCAATTGAGTTGGTAAAATGAATGTTTACAATTACATGGAGACTTATAGATGTAAACATTTATAGAATTTTCTATAACCCAAGTTCACTTATGTGACATCTTTATTGAAATTTCCTTGCATTATCTGTAAAGCTATAAAACTAGGTTTAAAAAAATACCAATGGTCATGCACTACAAGGCAGAGACTTTCCATAGACGATCGTATTTGTACTTCCAGGACTTAGCTTGAGATCTCATTCTATTCTTCCACAAAGTACAAATATTCCTCAGCATTATTCTTGTGATACAAACACAAGTCACAGATTTTTTCTGTTTCTTACTGTTCATCTCCACGAGTACAAAGCTTCTACAGACATAATGTAATTACTTCAAATTCTTTTCACAGTGAGTTAAGATCTTTTCATTGCCAGGCAAGTCGATAAATGTTTCTTGATTAGCACAGGAAGAAGATGGAAAAAAACAGAGTGGAAAGGCCTAAAATGCAATGGTTCAGAATCCCAATTCTCTGTACAGGTTTTTTATTTATTTATTTATTTATTTTAGCATTTAATAAAAGTTGATTTAATAGATTCCTCTTCCACTAAGAAAATATACACAGCCAAAGGTTAGGTTAAAATTTTTTTTTCTCATTGAAAAGTTCATTAGAATGTTTCTAAATATGCCTCCCTGGAGAGATTCAGTTTAAATTTTCGATGAAGAAAGACACCTCGTCAGTCTTGGTCACCTTTTGAACTCACTCACTTCAAAACTTCCTTAGTTCAAAAGTACAGAGGAGCTGATGATTAAAAATGAACTTTCTTTGCATGTTCCAGGCATGTTTCAAGCTTTTCACTTTATTTCATCCTTCTTGCCTTTATACATTTTGTTTTTGCGTTGCCCGCATCTATGGTGAAACAGATTTTATTGAGATTAGGTGATACAATGGTGGGGCTTAAAGAAAGACTGCAAAATTTATGGTCTTGCGCAAAATCTAAGGACAAAAGTAGAACATGCTATTACGATACAAGGAAGAGATGAAAATTTTCATAATAGTCACAAAAACTAGAGACGCTGCTCTATGATTCTCTAATACTTAGTCAACTCTTCCTGATCCTAACACGTTTGGTTATGTGGATACACTTTTAACATCGACTCTGAACTACTGTGCAATGCAGATAGAAGCATAAAGAGGACCAAAGAATAACACAGACTAACTGCTGCTTCAATTCCTCTTTATTTTTACATGTAATGTTAATTTAGAAAGACACTGACTTTACCTCCAAAATACAGCCTGATGACTTCTTAAATTAACCATTTCTGCTCCCCACCTGCCTGCAAAAGGGCATGAGCTGCCACCAGCTTGTTTTGTCTACACTACTCAGTGTTCAAATGCCCAAACGTCTTACTTCTTCCATTCCTACCCCCTACCTGTACATAGCCAGAGTAAACTTTTAAAAATATAAATTAGATCACATCAGTTTATCACTGAGAACTGTCCAATTGCTTCCTGCTGATACAAACCCCTTCTCATGGTGCACCTGTGTGCAGAGGATCTGACTACTGTCCACAACACTGTGGGTACCTCCCACCACACCTACTGTCTTGGTGTCCACCATACTGGCCCCTCTGCTCCATGAATGACACATTTTCCACTGCGGTACCCTCTGCTTTAACAATTCTTTCTTACAGGGTTTGATTGGTAGGCTTCTCATCATTCAGCTCTTCCCTTCTCAGATATTAATCATTTAATCTAAAGACATAAGCTTTTCTTGGGTCCCATTGTTTACTGTTTACTGTTAACCTTCCTAAAACAGAAATTGTGAGTTTATGAGAGCAGGATACTTGTTGACTGTGGTGTCCTCAGTCCTGGGAACAGTGCTTGGCACCTTGTAGCAGATCAATAAGTGTTGAATGAATGAATGTCTAAAGAGAATTATTAATTGAAAAAAAGATAAATGGCATCTCCTACTGAGATCATGAGTTGTTTAAGAGTTAGCTATAGCAGAAAGATTTGTCTCAAACAAATCTATTGTTAGAAGCATAAAGATATTTAAATGACCCATCTATATGTCATTTTAGTAACCAAAAATTTACTGTAGCTTCTCATTTACCCAGTGAAATGACTCCCAGAGGCTAACTGCATAGCACATTAAAATAAACATTAAAGAAAAAACAACCCCATAGAAGCATGTAAAACAAAAACCACAAAGGAAGTCTATTTTTAGAGTGATATGTCACATGATTCTTAATTATTATCTCTGCATATGCCAGAGCACAAAAAAATGTGTCATGACAGTCTCACGGGTATCTCTCTTGGAATTATTGTCTAAGTTGTAACTCAGTTTGGCTCACAGAGTTTAATATGAAATATGAAATAATTGATGGTTCCGTACTTATGAATCATTAAGGGAAATCAAATGATAGGAACATAGGGGAGAGAAAGATGAGAACCAAGGCAGAAGGCTGCCTGGTGGTAAGTTAATCATCTGGTAGGACGCCTGAATTTTTCTATTCCTTTGAAAATTCCGAAGACCTAGTTTTCTTCTACGCACTAATCAAGTAATCTATAGTTGCTTGGCTGACACTACTTTGCTACCTGTGGACACTGAATATTATGGTTTAGATCTAAACTGTTCCCCCAAAGTCTCATGTGTTCAGAGTTGGGGTTTGGAGGGTGATTTGATCATGGGGATCCTCCACTCATCAGCGGATTAATTTGTTGATGAGTTCGCACTAAATGTGCTGTTAGGAGGCGGGGCCTGGTCGGAGGAGCGGGACTGGGCACGTGACCTGGAAGGGTGTATTCTTGTCCCTTGTTCCTCTGCTCTCTTTCTCTGTTTCCTGACTGCCACAGGTCGAGCAGCTTTCCTCTGACAGGCCTTTGCCGTGATGTTTCTGCCTTGGAACTAGACATCAGTGGACTGAAACCTCTGAGCCTATGACCCAAATAAAGCTGTCCTCCTTTAATTTGTAGTGACTGACGCACTGATGGAAACAGAATTCTGTCACTTTAATCAGTTTTAGGCTATTGATTGAAGGTATTAGGCAGACAAGGGCGGTGGGGTCCCAGGAGCAGCTGATGCTACTCAGTTTATAAAGCACTTCTTCTATGATCAAAATGCTATTGTGTTACGGGCATCATTAAAATTTCTGAGTCTCCTGCTTTCATTAAATAATTTCCAGAGTGAATCAGTATTGAGGTAACCAGAAGTGGCCTCTGTTCCTTGGCAACTCCTAAGAGACTATTTCACAAGGTTTTCATTGGACTGTCACTCATTTTTCACCAGCCCGTCTTCCTCTGAGTCAGTTTATTGAAATGTTGTCTTCATGGTAAACCTGAATTTAATTCCTTATAACTTGTTAGTCCTAGCCCAGTACCTCAGAAAAACACCACCTATGTCTACATCGTTATCCTTATGACACTGTGCTAACTGCAGGAAGATAATTGCTATGTTTTAGAAATCTTAAACCTCTAGCCCTATATTTACACTAATTAAAATACTCCCCAATCCAGAACTTTCAACTCTATTAGTAAGGTCTGGTTCTCTTTTAGCTTGTCACTGCTCTAGTAAAAAGGTCCATCCAGGTGCGGCCCTGAGCTTCCATTGATGTAACTAGTGCCTTTCTATTGGGTGGCCTGAGGTGGTACTGTCAGCTTTGTCTCTATCTTTTGGTTCATGGTAATCCTTCCATAGAGCACTTTAAAATGCACAGCTGCCCAAATTCCACTTTTGCGTAATGAGACTGTGGTGGACTTGTTGTGTTCAACTTTAGCCCAAACACCCAGCTGGTCTGAGTTAGTGTGGTTCTGGGCGTAGAGAATTCACCTGAGGATTGTTGCTGATGCAACATAAAGGAGAGCGGGAGCAGGAGATAGTTGTGGGCTGTTTCCCAGGAGAAGTTCTGCTGTGGCTGGTTGTCCTGAAGGGGACTCAGCTGTTCTCATGGAAGAAGGAGCTCGGGGCCTTGCTATAATCGAGGATGGCTGCTATTGCTTCAGGGGAGCTCTGGCCGTCATCTCTGCTGCGAGCATCGTATCCTGGTTCCAGTAAAGATTTCTTCAGCCATCATCTGCATACATAGATGTACTCGGGACGGTGCCGTGGGCTCCCAGCCCCTGATTGGATCTTTTGGGTCTCCAATGCATAGGTAGATGTTCTGCACTCTTCCTGCATTTGGTTTATGGGTTAATGTTGTAACTTGTAAATGTCCTGTATTAAATCTGCTTTCTTGCAAACCATTGGCTCTAAAAAGATAATACAGGGACTTTTAAAAGGTTTATGCCAGATTCAAATTTATAACTATTGAGTTCAGCCTTTGTGACTTAGACCTATTTTAGCATTTTGCTGTCTTTTTGGATCTGTGTTCTGTGGAACATTTATGCGTTCACAGTGGTAGTAGTAACACACGTGCACACAACACACACATACACACACACAGACATATTTTTCTTCCTCTTATATGTTTGAAAAGTTCTGGGTTAAAGAAAATTGAAAAGTTTATCTCTGTGTGATCCCCAGAGCCTAACCTTTAGAGGAGAGAAATCGTATGAGCTGTTTCTCCTGAAGTGTTTATGGTGAGAGAGGAAAATGTTTACACCTTGTTGGAGGAATGTAAATTATTAGACCCACTATGGAAATCAGTATGCAGGTTTCTCAAACACTCAAAATAGACTCTCATACAATCCAGCTTGTCATTCTTTGGTATATACCCAAAGGCATTAAAGTGCTCTAGACATACCTGCATGCCAACGTTCATTTTGGTACAATTTAAAATAGCCACAGTGGGGAATCAGTCTCAGCATCTGGTGACAGGGGAATAGATGAAGAAAATATGGCATATATATACACAAGGGAATACTTTTCAGCCATGGAAAGGAGTAGATTTGTTTTTTGCAGCAAAATAGATGTGACTGGAAATCATTATTAAGTGAAGTAAGCCAGACTCAGAAAGACAAGTATTGCGTGTTTTCCCTAATATGTGGGATCTAAAACAAAAACAGAAACAAGAACAAAAGCAAACATGACATGCAAGTAGGGGTGAATCTATTTGACAAGAGGAAAGGGATAATACATAATATAATTATATATATTAGCCCTATATATATTTCTATCTAATATATATATATAATATTTGAAGGAACACCAGTTTTATGACTTCAGACATACCATGATCTTCCTGAATCGTGGCCTTCTGATCCATAATGTGAGGATAATATTAAACTCAGAGGGGTATGGCATATGTAAAAGAACCTGCTGTATCTGAAGTAACTCTTTTTGTGCCTGACTCGTGGAAAGGGCTTAAACAATGCTTATTTTCCTTTTTCTTTTTAAGATTTTTTTGTTTACTCTATCTTTTGGTATGTTGTCATATTTAGGCATTTCAAGGACACCAGAAAGTTCATTTTTTTTTTCTGGATAAGTATGAGATATTTTTCTTTACTGGTTTCTTCTTCATTTTTCACAGTATGCACTTTTATTTAGAATTATTTTAGTCTTCTATTCAAATATCGAATTGAAGTTCCACTTTGTCAGCTAGTTTTGCTGGAGTTCATCTCAGCAGCTGTGTCTTGCAGATTCTTGCCAGACACAGTGACCTTGGCTGCCTTCGCTGTATGCCACGAACGGCTCCCTCTCTGTCCCTTTTCCCACTTCTCTCAATGTCACCATGCTGGCCCTAGGGGCTTTCTGGGTCTTTTTTTGTTGTTTTGTTTTATTCTCTCAACAGAATCTCTAACTCAAGGTGATTTTTATCTATGTTTCCAAAAGATTTTCAGGTTTTTCTTTTTCTCTTCCTATTTTGCCTGTGATAGAAATTGAAAGAAGAATTTTTAAACTTCACAAAAGCACGACGGGGTTAGGAGCATATTTGACACTTCTGCACTTTGGTGGCCTTCTCTTCACAGAGAGGCAGCCGCGCCACCCTGGGTTTCCCCTACCGCCCCCCCAGCGCCTGGCGGGTCCTCCTGGCCGGCTGCCTCTTCCAACTGCGGTGTGCAGCGGGACGAGCAGCAGTGAACAAGGTGGAGAAGGAAAGAGGATGTGGCCGAGACAGCACACAGCACGTTTATTCCCAAATGAAAATTTGTCACTTGAAATAGTAGATCTGTTTTACTTTATTTCTTTATTATCTCTTCCCTGATGATAATTAGTCTCAGAAAATGCTCAGAAGGAAACTCATGTGTATTCGCAGAATTTTTGAAATGATTCTGACTACACCTTTTCCTCTGTTTTGGGAACTGTAGGTTCCAGCCTGACGGACTTTACACATTCACGCTACTGTCAGCACTTCACCTGCCAGATGGCAGACACACGAGGATGGAAAATCAGTAACCTCCACTCGCCTGTCTCTCGGCATCCTCTATAACATGGTTCTTAAAGAAGGAATCTGCATCGGTATCATAATTTTGTTACCATAGATGACACGGCTATGACTAATAACTGGGGTATGTGTGTGTGTGTGTGTGTGTGTGTGTGTGTGTGTGTGTATTATGCTAGCAAACTGTGGAAGGAGTAGTATTAATCTTGAACACACCCATCTACTCCTAATTTGCTCCACAAGGTAAAGGCTTGTTCAGGTTTGTCTTCATCCTCTTAGCAGTGCTTCAATCTGTCTTCCTCTTGTACCTATTGCTGCCACAGAAGTTAACAGGTTAATCAAACAAATTTCCTAGGCGATTCAAAGTATTTGTGCTCATGTTAGGACTATGTTTCTTTCTTTTGGGGTGATTATGACAAATCTTAACCGTATTGGGCCTCAGTTTACTCGTCCGTAAAATGATGGCACTGGACTAGAATAACTTCTATGGAGCCATCGAGTACTGCACTAAAATTTAGTCAGCTAAGAGTATGTATCTGAGGTGGTGAATTTTTCCTTATGTTCACAAACATGCTTAAAACCTAGTCCTCAGTCCTGACTCTCCCAGTGGTCATTCTGGGTTCAAACAGGGAAGTAGAAATCATCATGAACATCTAACATGGAGGGAAGTTATTGCAGGGAATTGTTCACAAAGACAGTGGAAGAGTTGAGAGGCCAACAGGGGATGGTGAGGTAAGCCAAAGATCAGCAAAAATGGGAAACTGTGACCCCCGCCTTGGATGGAAGGCAGAGGTGGGTTGTAGGGTTAGCTTGGTACAGGAGCTCAGAGCCCCAGAGCCAGGCTTATAAACAGAAGCTGAAACACTGTTAGGTGTCTGTATCAGGAACTGGAGCCCAAATTTTGCATACAGTGGACAAATTAGATAGAAAGAGTGAAATGACACTACAGTCTTTGTCTTTCTTGTTCTCAGTATTCTAGCAACCTCCCATTCATATAATTCAGTTGACACTGATGCCAAGGAAATTTGGCGCCAAGCAGTACAGAGCAGGCAAGGGTGAGGAGTACTTTTGAAGTCATCTTGGCTCAGGACGGGCCCTGAAGGTAACATCCTGAGCCCTGGGCCCTCAGCTTCCTCAGGAATCAGTTGCAAAGGATGAAAGTACTCGTTTGTGAGTATTGTGAACACACAGGTTCTGAATAGGTCAAGGAATAACCAATAAGGAGGGATTTCTGATAGGACAGATGAAGTCTAGTGGTTTCTGAAAGTAAGTGACCAGCTAGTGTTATACACAAGTCAATTAAAATACCTCATTTAGTATTCCAAGACAGTCCCAAGAGTGACTTTATGAATAACACTGTCATAGAGCTGGTTGGTACAGTAGAAAGAAAATGGTCAGCCTACTGACCTGGTTTTAATCTTGCTCTGCTCCTCACGAGTTCTCTCCCTTTTTTGAGCTACTTATTTAATTTTTAAACCTCAAGTTTCTTACTCCATTTAATACAGACAACAAGACCTCATCAGGCTGTTGGGAAATGATGGCAGAATCGTACATGAAGAGCAACACATAGCTCAGGCTTTTCCAGACTTGTCCTTGAGGGCAACTGGGAGACCACTGAATGCTTGAGTCATCAGCCAGCAGTCGGTCAGTCCAAGGCTGAGAAGGTGCAGAAATTGAAGCTCTAATGAACAAACCAGCAAGCCAGAAATGTGTCAGAAGTCTGGATCTCAGCTAGATCTTTTGGGCAGTTATCCATGTTATTTTCCTGTAAAGGTGTTGACACCAAGAGTCAGAGCTAAAGCAAGCACATAGTACTAGTTGAGAAGATTGCATCGTCTTAAACTAATCAAATGGGGTTGCTGTGGGCTCTATAAACCCAGCTGCAAGAGCAGATGATTTTAAATCTATTATGCTTTGTCTTCTTCCACAGCCTTAGGGTTTCTCTTCTGATATTTTAATTGTACATAATGTTTCTTATGAATATTGAAATATTTGACCTATGGATGAGGCTCCTGGAAATATTTCAGTCCACCTTCCTTCTTTTCTTTCTCTCTCTCTCTTTCTCTCTCTCTCTTTCTTTCTTTCTTTCTTTCTTTCTTTCTTTCTTCTTTCTCTTTCTTTCTTTCCCTCTTTCTTTCTTTCTTTCTTTCTCTCTCTTCTTTCTCTCTTTCTTCTTTCTTTCTCTCTCTGTGTCTCTCTCTTTCTGTCTCTCCCACCTCCTTTCATTCCTTCCTTTTTTCCTTCTTTCTTTTTCTTCCTTCCTGCCTTCCTTCTCTTTTGGCTTATGGCTTTCAGCAACTTAGTTTGTGATTGGAATGTAGGACATTATTTTCCTTTGCCTTTTGGTCATGTAGGGTTTAATAGGATTTAAATCTTTCAGACATGAAATACGCCAGGAACCCACAAGCAGAGAATGTACATATGGATGAGATCCCTGAAGAGAAACTTGAAAAGGTTTTACCTAATGACTTCGTTGGTAAAGTTGCTCTTTATGTTGTCATGATTATAGTGATATTCATCCCAGTGTCATCAAAGGGCTTAGTGAATAAAAGCTTTAAGAAAAGTGCCTCTACTTGATGAAGTCTGAAACACCCCACAGCCTACTTAAAATTATGGGAATAACTAATAGCTGAAGATTCTGTGAATCAGACTGGTCTCTCCGTTATCTGAGCTATAACTTCAAAGTTGAGATCTGGAGTTGCATGTGGACATTGTCCTGAAAGTGTTAACACTTGGAGGTACTCTGAGAGGTGGTGATATACATAAACACAAACTTTCTTCTCACACCTAAATGTCAATTCAATATATTTAAGTATTCTCTCAGCACTACTTGTATACTCAGAACTCAACTAGTTACCCTACTAGTGTATGGGAAGGAGGCGAGGTATTACCCTTAACTTCAAAGAGATGGAAGTCAGTCATAAAATGTAAGCTTCATTTCTTATTAACTAATGAATCTTAAAGTTTCTGTGTAAGAGGCTTTGGGAGTCACCAAAGGAATCTGCACCAAACACCAATTTTTTCAATGATTTTTTTCCTTAATAATAGCTAATGAAAAGATAACTTCATCAATAATACCAGTGTGACATGTTTAAAAAGGTGCATATCATGCTATAGAGTGTTTCCTTAATCTGTCATACACTAACTCCATGACATTTTGCCCAACTTCAAACCACCTGTACTAGATTTACTTGTTATTTAAAATAAATCGAGTTTATTTTCACGTAAATAAATTTGAAAAAGAAATAGGCACTCGAACAAACATATTCCTTGCCACAAAACAATGCAATTATAAAAACAGTACAATTAAAATAATGGAGTTAAAAATCTATAAAGACCATATTACCTGTCAAAGAGAGGTCTGTGAGCCACAGTCCCTTCAGTTAAAAGGGAGACTAAAAATGGCTAGAAAGAGATGAAGTAATTTTATTACTATATGTTTTAATATATCATCTGATACATGCTCAGTAGTCATCTAAAATCATGCTCCTCACTTTGGAATACAAAGTCTTAAGGTTTTCAAGTTAAGTTCATGCCTTACAAGTCTAATAGCATATGTATTTATTAACACGATTTTACAGATGAAGAAACCAAGGTACAGAATTTTAAAAGAATCTCCTGAGTTTAGTCAGTGTTAGCTGTATCCATAAACACAGATTTTTGAGAAACAAAAACCCCTTTTTACTGTACGCTTACATTGTTATGTTATGCTACCATATTATATCTGTTATGTAACTATTATTTCAAGTTCTTTTATTATTAAATATCTCAAGTAAATGAGTAATGATAGACAGTAAATACTTTTAATCAAGACATGGGAAGCTGATATTTCCTTATATCAATATTTTGATCAAGGGCATTTTATTAATTGCAAAAAAATTCATGCTCTGATGTGATTTGTTTCAAGACAGACCCAGCTTGGTTAATAAGCTTTACTCTTCTGTTTTCATGTACAGTATAATAGATGTTTGGAGAAGTGAGAGATTTGACCACAGGTGGCAATACAGAAAATGCACCGAACTCTCCAATGATCTCAGATTTACAGAAATGGAAATAAGCTCTCTTAATGAAATGTAAAGGTGACGGTGAGGAGGAAGTAAAAATCTGAAGATCAGGTTTAGAAATTCTAAGGTCTGACATGGGTAGTAACTTTCGATGAAGTCAAGGATAATCAGAAGATCTCAGTGATATTTAGGACAAGAATAAGATCATCAAAGCAATACGCTTGGTGTCTATGGCTTGTGGTGTAATATTTATGGTTGTCTTAAGACAGTAGAACTCTTTAATACCTAGTTTACATTATCTTTTCTACAAGAAAGGCTGACTTTTATATTAAACTGTGTGGAATAAACATTGGTAAAGAGAAGTAGAATTTGAAGATGGGATAAAATATTACAAAAAATAATTGTGTTGCTATAAATGAGTTTGTTTCCTACTATGGACAAATTAAACTGCTGTGTACAATATCCCAGGGTACAAATGGAGACAGTGATATGTGAAGAAATTCGAAGGATAGACGGAAAACATAAGATTAAAAAAGAGAATATAGATTTACATTTTAAAAAGAGTTCTATTTTGCCTTTCCAGACTGGTAAACTTTAAATTAGTTCTGGGGAACTTTCCAGAATAATTTTTACAAAGCTGATTCATACAAACCTAGAAGAGGATGCAGTGAGAACTCACTAAGATCAATTCACGGTAGAGAAATGTCTCTTTGTGCTGTAGTGGAAAATATTCCCTGCTGAATGACTGCATTTGATATTCCATGAGAAGACTCAATATTGTTTCAGGAAATTTCTGAGGAGATGATGGAGAAGAATGGGTTTAATATAAGGATCCATGCCCAGTTAGAATACCATCTACCAAGGAGGTTCTTCTTTAATTCAGCTTCCCAGAATTCTTCCACATTTATCATTTGCAGCAGGCCAAGTCTCCCAGTAGTGAATTCCCCTAGTTTTTAACTTTCTGAGAAAGTCTTTATTTCTCTTTCAAGTTTGAAGGCTAATTTCACTGGATATATGATCTCAGGTTGGTATGTTTTTCTTTGAACATTTTAAATATTTCACTCTACTTTCTTCTTGCATGGTTTCCGATGCTTATTCTTGTTTCTTTACAGAAATTCCCCACCCCACCCTCAGGTTTTTTTCAGGATTTTCTTTTTCCGTTTGTTTTTCTACAGTTTGACTATGGTACAACTAGGTATGTTGTTCATTTTGAGTGTTTAACCTGCTTGAAATTCTCTGATCTTCCTGGACTTGTGGTTTGATGTCTGTCCCTAGTTTCGCAAATTTCTCAGTCATTATTGTCTCAACTATTTCTTCTGATCTGTTCTCTTTTTTTCCCCTTGTATTCCAATTCTTTGTGTGTTATACCTTTTGGAATTTTCCCAGAGTTCTTAGATGTTTCATTTCCCCAGTATTGTTAAAGTGAAACAATGGCACAAAATTGAAAGTTTATTGCATTTAAGAGTATGTTCTCAAGGTACACCCATTTATCTATAAATGTCTCAAGTTTGTCCTTTTTTATGGCAGAGTAATACTCCATTGTATAGAAAAACCACATCTTCTTTAGCAATTCATTAGTTGTTGGCCATTTGGGTTGTTTACAAGACTTAGCTATTACAAACTGTGTTGCTATAAACATGGTTAGCATATTTTGCTGAGGTACGATGTTTTTAATTCTTCTGGGAAGATACCAAGAGTACATGTAGAATTGTTTCTCTAATATGAGAAACCTTATGTGTAATAAGGACAAAAAGGTATAATAGATATTATGTAAAAGAAAGATAATATTCAAAAGGGAGGAGAATTAGAAAGAGAGAAGGGTGAAAAGAAGTGAAAAAGAATAGAAAGGAAAAAGGGAAAAAATGAAAAAATGTAAATAAAGCTATGGTAAATAAGGAGGGGAGGGGGAGTAGAAGGGGAATGGGGAAGAGGGAGGGAAACCAAGATACAACATGTACAGGTATAAATTAACTATGATGAATGTAATCATTATGTAAACAATATACCAATACATGTTCTTGGTAAATAAAATTAAAAAAAAAAACATTAAACAAAGGTATCCTAAGTGGGGTTTAAGATCCCATTTGTGGGTCTAAAACATTTTGTAAAGATAGAAAAGGGGAGCTGATCCTTAACAATGACATCCGTGAAAAAGACACAGGGTGCTGAGTTATTGCTCTGATTCATGAGTCAGCAGTGAGGTCAAATTCCTAAATACAGCGCCAGGTCAGCAAAGTGCTTGTAGACATCACACAAGAGAAAGATCAAAACTCAAATATAGTGGGTCATAACCTGTCTTTATTAAAGAACTCAGAAATTTTCACGTGTTCAAGCTTATTGTGGTAACAGGAGGCTGAGCCGCCTGCAATGTTACCCGCGTTTATTTGATCACAATCTCTTTTTGAACTCCAGCTTTGATGGTTGATTATTGTGAAAGACTGGGAGAGATATATAACCTCTGAGGACCTTGGTTCTCTGTGCGGAATGACTCCTTCTGCATAGTTTTACTGTGAAAAGTAAGTGAGAATAATGTGGACATTTCTTTCTTTACTTCTGGATACATAAGAAGTGGTGAATAAATGGTGGATTTTTTGGTTTGTTTTTTCTATTTTTGGGTGTTACCTTAAAAGACATTTAGAAATGAATCTTGTTTGCTGTAGTTAACTACTAATATGATTTGGGCAATTATCAAAAAGGCACGATTCTTGCTTATCGGATGCTTATTGGATTATCGAAAAGGAACAATGCAGTGCTATCAGGAGGGTCCCACATGGTGGGCTGTCACTCAACAAGGGGTTTATATCAACTGTGGTGAAGCTAGTTAATATTCTAATATATCTAAACTATTATATGTTTGCCCACGACCAGCCTTGTACAAAGGCAAATATGTTTGGAGAAGAATGTTTCACAGGGTGAAGCTATTCAATATAGTAGTATATAAGAAACAGCTAAAAGAACCAGAGATGTTTATTCCAAAAAGAGGAAGACTTGAGGGAAGGGAAAGCTGTCTTCAAAGACCTGTCAGGTAGAAGGCAGACTAGATTGGTTCTGTGTGTCTCTGAGGGTTCAACCCGCTGCTTTAGGGCGTGAAAGGTCAGCTGTACACAAAGAAGTCTTTGGAACTCAGAGCGGTTCACAGAATGACTGCTCCTGGGCCGTACCAAACCCACCATTATTTAAAGATGTTCAAAAAGAAAGGAAATCTCTGGAGTGGATATTGTAGAGAAGATACAATTATTATGGAATCAATTCTCTAAATATAACTTAAAGAGCCCCTCAACCCTGAGCATCTTTGGTTGGATGACTGAGAGTCAGGAGTTCCTGGGGGTATTTCTGGAATTTCTGAGAACTAGCTATATACTTTATGTCAGTTTCATTCCTATCTATTGAGAGAGAGAGAGAGAGAGAGAGAGAGAGAGAGAGAGAGAGAGAGCGAGCTGGAAAACAGAGGGAGTCAAGCGAAGGTGATTTTTGTTTACCTGGTCCCCTTGACTTTCTCATAGCTTCACTTGCCTCATAGAATTCCACCTCTATGAAGTTTGGATTTTTCATCTACAAAAGGAGGCAGTTGGGTGAGATACATTGTTTATTCATTCAACAAACATTTATGAAGCATGTACTTGGCAGCAAACACTGTGCTAGCTCTCTGTGTGCCATGCAAAATCTCAGGTCCTTACACTCAAGTTTTCAAAGTCCACATCAAGTCAGTGATCTGATGTCTGTGATGCTAGGCTTCCAAGTGTTGTACTTAGCCTCAGATGATTTGCCTCAATCATATCAGGTGAGTGGTTGTGGAAAGGCGGGGAACACTCACTGGAACATACTGTCTGGGTAGAGCATCATTATCCGAAAGTCTGTACATGAGATAAGAAAGGAAGCGAATCAGTGCTGAATTGCTAGCAATTTCCCCTAAAGGATGACTGGGGGTTCTGATTTCATTCATTTCTCTTACTCATTTTCTTCTTCTCTTGGGAGTTTGGATGGAAGAGACAAGTTGCTCTTTAAATTGGTCACGGAAGCCTGCCCTAGGCTTGAATTTTATTCTCAGCCATAAAACCTCATGAGAACATAGCCTGCGAGATGCTAGCCATGGAACTATATCTCCTACTGTAGGTGATAAAAACCAGGTACAATCTTTAGCCTTTTGGGTGCACATTAGTTATTTCCCTCAAAGCTGGCATTTTACAGAGGTTACCTAGGACATCTTGGCCCCCGGGGATCTTTCTAAACCTGACACTTAGGATGGGTGGTGTCATCAGGTGGCTTATTTTTGTAAACAAATATAAAAAAATCTTTGTATGTATATATCCATGAACACCAGACTAAAGAATTGTTAAGAGCAGGAAATTGGAATTAGGTTATTGTAGAAGAAGAACCAGAGACCATCCCAATCAAGGTTGGGAGGCACACACATGCACACACACACACACACACACGTGTGCACACAAGATGACGAAATGCATTAGAAAAGTGCCCAGTGACTGTCATACAAGTTACCTTTCTTCCCCCTGGGCTACTATTAAATAGAGGATTGCTACAAGAAACTTGATCCCTTCCATGTAATTTTGTTATTCAGTGAAGTTTGGTATAATTTTTCGTGAACTACAGACTTGTGTTTAGGACCAGAGGCTCTGGTTCAAATTCTGGCTCTGTGCCTTACCATCTGGTTAATCTCGGCTACTTACATTTCTGTGCCATAATCTTCTTATCTGTAACATAATGAGAACTGGAGTACCTGCCTCAAAAGTTTGTTGTGATTATTAAAGGGCTATTGTGTGAAAACTCTTTGACCAATGACTGACACATAATAAATGCTCTGTATGTGACTATTATTATTACTACTGCTAATCACAGACAGTTTTCTCAAGGCTTTAAGTTTTTATTACTGTTATCGTTATCATTGTTTAAGAATTGGTACACATGCACATTGCATCTTGATCCTTTGTACTTCCCCTTCCCTCCCTCCTGCCTCCCCCACATCCCCAACCCCCTTCCCATTTTAAGTAATACACATTTTTACTTGAGTTGTTTCTTTCAGGAGAGTTGCTGGCTCTTATTTCTCCTTGTTTAGGTGTGGCTTGGAAATTTTGAAGTATAGTATTACTAGACTAGATACCAGAATCATTTAGGCTCTTGTTTATACCGACATTCAACAAAATCAGAACGTCCGGGAAGGTGTCTAGATACATCGTAAGTGAGATACCCGGAGCTTTCCGAAGACAACTGAGTAAACCAAGCACGGCCGGCTTCTGTTTATCGCAGCAGAAGGTCCATTTCTGGGCCGTATGTATTATACAGCAGCCAATGAGCTCTCCGTCCCGATGTTTCAAATCCTTGTTCACAAGAGGCCTCCGAGGGCAGCTTCCCGACACAAGCTCAGCTTTTCGGGGGCGTCCCTTCCTAAGCTAAGTGATTTCTCCACGGTCTGTGGGCGAGGGGCCCAGTAGGGATGGAGCTGAGGTGTGGAATCAGGTCTGCCTTGTGTTCCTAACTACCTCCAGCATTTTGCATCCTGTCTGAAAACAAGCTCCTTCTCTGTTGAGATTTTTCTTTCCTTGAGAAATCTGACAGAACGTTCACCTCCGCCTCAGTCAGTGTGATCACAGAACCCCTCCGCGTGAAACCAGCATTTATGTATTGCAATTAGTATATGGAACTGGCAGGTCTGTCCACTAAACAGCCAAGAGGTTGGCTGGAGTTCAGCGCTCAGAACTGTCCTGAGGCCAGAGTTCCTGATGTAAACTCTGCCCATCTGCCAATAGGTGGCGTTTTCTAAAGCAGCACCGCAATCTAGAAACAGTAGAAAACCCAATACTCAGAGTCTGAATTCTAGTATTTAGTTTGAACAGGTAGGAATGGATTTATAAAAGAAGAAAGGAGAAAGGGGTAGGAGATATGTCAAATGAATTTACCATCACATTCCATTGAAGGAATCTTCTAGATATTCAAAACAGTTATGTAACATAAACCATGAACCAGTGTTATGCTTATCTATGTAGAAATGCAAAAACCAGTCACACACAGTCTGAAATATGGTAACAAATACCATTGTTACTATTATTTAGCTCTAACTAGGGATCAGGCACTGTCCCAGGTGATTCCCATTTAGCTTATAACGTCATTTAATATTTTCAAACACCCCACGAAACAGGCATCTCTCAGATGGCTTGAGGCTCTGAAAACGTAAAGAATTTGTCTAAATTTGAATAGCTTTTCTTCGGCAGAACTAGGATTTCAGCTGAGTTCTACCCCAATACGAGCTTTCTGGTAGCCAGGTCAGACAATTGTGGAAAGAACAATGCAAGGAAATATGAGGGGTCATTAAGACAACATACAGATACAATGCTCAGGGGGCTTGAAGAAGGTACGAGCAGAGCCTTTGGGGGAAAGTGTCATCAAGCACTGTTGCTGCAGAGATATAATGCTGGAGATGTGTCCAGACGTGGCAGTGGCCTGAGTAGAGATGGTGAGAAGGGTGCCGGCTGATGTGAGGAGCAGGCATTTCAGACACAAGGAGAGAATAAGCCAAGTTGTGGAAACGGAGAACTATGTTTGATAATACTGAAGAGTTCACTGTGGCAAGTGTAGGAAAAAGAACTGGGGAGTTTGGGGTGATAAACTTGAAAAGTAGCTTGGTCATGTTAAAATGAGCTTTATTGAACATGGTAAACAATGCAAGAGGTTTAAAAGCTATTTGTGTGATTGTGCCACGGATTTTGGCAAATAGAGAATCTTTTAGAAGTCTTTTTTATTGAACACTTACTATAAACCAGGCAATGTGCTGTGAGATTTGTAATACTGTCTCAAGTGGCTGTGTTTTGAAGAATGGAGAGTGGAGGTGGGAGACAGGAGATTAGGGGTGGCAGGAGGGAGACCAGTTAGGTGACTATTACATTGGTCCAGAAACACAATTCTGAGAGTCTAAATTTAAATTACTGTGGAGACTCCTGTGAGCGCAGTGCTGTTCTGTACAGGTCTGTCTTCTCCAGAAGCCTGGCTCCTGGCTCCTGCATTAAGTGCTTCCTGTCTGGCTTCAACTTCTTGGTGGTGACAGAGCTCACTATTGAATAGGGGTCAGAAATGGTTGTTCTCAGGGCTGGGGATTTAGCTCAGTGGCAGAGTGCTTGCCTGGCAAGCTCAAGGCCCTGATTTCAGTCCCCAGCACTCGAAACAAAACAAAACAAGGTTGCTCTTCTCATCCCAGACTGTGTAGAGCCTGAATAGCTGTCTAGCATTCTTTCTTGGATTCCACACCAAGACTTCACAAGGAAACCTTGCATGTCTACGTTCATGTTACTCGTGGGAGGTATGTAAATCATTCCTACTTACCCTGAGACAGAGTTACTACATTATCAGAAGCATCCTAGTTGAGAACTTGTATCTGTTCATAGTCACAGCACCATCACTTTCTTACAAAAGCAGACTCAAGGGAGATACTTTCTGTCTTTTTTTCTTCCTTAAGGAAAAATGTGTTTAATTATTTTCTTGCCTTCCTCCTCTGAAAACCATCGTGTTGCCTTTACTCCTAGTGACATTCAAAATAGTCTGGGAGGAGTGATGTGACAGAGGCATCACTTCCTTACAGCTCTGCTTCTCCAGGAGGAATACAAAATGCTTTCAAACTACCAAAGAGAGTGTATGCCTATCTAGCCCAGAATTATTCCTGTGGCTTTGCAAATGTCCCAACAAACTCCATTTTTATCTATTTCACACTTACGGAGTCTCTGTAAATAGGGAAATCATTCTTTCCATTAAAACATACCAAGAAAAATCTTGCTGTAAGTAAAACAGAATTATAATTGCTTAGCTAAGAACCCCAGAGTGTTCACTGGGAGTGCTCCTTGTGCATTTAGGCCAATATATTTAAACTTATGGCCAAGAAAGTAGGTAACTTTATTTTAGGGAGCTCTCCCCTACTTTGATGTGCACCATTGCTCAGCAACGATTTAGAACATAATTCACACTCTCCTAGCATGAGTTTTTGGGAGCAAGCTCTGCAGGTCAGGATCTATACATCACCCTGTTAGGGTCACAGGATCAATTTCCACCATGTCAATGCACTATGATGTTTGTAGCGGCCGTACATTAACCTCAGTCAAAGACAAGAAGGCTACGTCATGTTACCAGCCTGGGTAACAGGTGTCAGAATTGTTGGCCGTGACTAAAACAAGCCCTTCACAAGAGTGCCCGTGAATGAAGTTTCCAAGGAACAGGACTGAAGCCACATTAGAGCTGGACTGTACCTACGAACTGGTCTTGGGAGCAGGCGCCTCTCAGCACCACCTTGCCCCGTACTGAGTAAAAAGACCTCTGTGATCTAACAGCAGCCCGTTTCAGAAGTCAAATTTCAGAGTTTGACTCATAAAAGTATTCAAGCCTATATCCGTATCTCTATTTATCTATCTGTGGCATATTTATTTCTTCAGGAGACTTTCCTTCTCAAATAACAATAAAATAATACCTAGTATTCATGGGTCTTTCCCTCGTGCCAGCCCTGTGCTAGGAACCAGGCCCACATTAAACAGGAGGCATCATACTGCAAGGTGAGCGTACCAACCCTGCTAGCAGACGAAGGGGTGGGGCTTACATGGGTTAAGTAACTTTTCTAACATTACATAGCCAGTGGCAAAATAATAGTAATATAACTGGCAGTAAAAGTATAAAAACAAATACTGAATGAGTACCTACTATGCTACACTGTGACGGACACTTTCCCTGGATTCTCATTTAATTTTTACAATGGTTTTAGAAAGTGTATCTATGAGAAGTTCGAGTCTGTTAGTGTGGTAGTTATCTGCTACTTGTCTGTTTGTCCTGCAGTCTTTCTCAGGATCTATTCCTTTTTCTTGCTCAGAGATGGATGCTTGTCCCAGAACTGGGCGTTTGGAGCTTCTAGTTCCTCTTCTTACAGTAATTTGTTGAAGAATTAACCAATATCCCAAACTAGGGCGATGAGGGCCATCCCAGGGGCTCTGGCTGAAAATAATGAGAAAGAAATTCTCTCTTCTTTCACATCACTATTTATTCTTGTAATGTAAACTTAGGATGTTGACCATGACCTAGAGAGAACCTGCTTGAGAAGAACCCAATATAGAAATAAATGGAACAATGGGAGTAATGAGAGAAAGTGAAGAGAAAGTGAAGAGAGAGGAGAGGGAGGAGAAGGAGGGGCGAGAAGACAAGGAGAGAGGGGCGTGGGGGGAGAGAGGTTGAGAGAGAGAGCGAGAGCTCTTCAGAGGCCAGATTAAGTCTCATTTCCGTTGAATCTGTTTTGGATTGAATCTCTTTCACTTTCAACCCGTGAAACATTGCATATAAAATTGAAGAAGGAGGTGGGGAGGAAGGAGAGTAGGATACAGACTACAGACCACAGACCTTAAATTGTGGGCGTGGTTCTGTAGAGAAGCATGGGAAGGAAGCAGAGAGAACTCACCTATCCCTTAATGAAGCTGATCATCATTGTTATAAATTATCTGCCCAAATCTTGATTCACACCATTCCCTACTGAACACTGGATTTTAGGAGACTTGTTAGAAAAATATCAGGATGATGGAGAGTTAGTGATTTTCTTACAGCTTTTTGATAAACTGCTCCAAATTCCAGACAAATTGGATTGTTGGAAAGTCATGAGAGAAGAAAATATAGTCTTATTACAAAGATCTCTTTGGACAAGAAGCAGCAATCCAAGAGCATTTTGGTTCAAAGATATATATCCTGAAGATGTTGGGAAAAGCTGTATTTTCTGCCTGTAGCCAGTAAAAATGAAGACAAAGAAGCAGAAAACTCTGCCTTATTAGTATCCTATTGCTGCTGTAACAAATTACCACACATCCAACAACTTTAAAACAGGACACATTTATTCTCATTGAGGTCTGGCAGTTAGAAGTCTAAAATCAATGTGTTGGTGGAGTTCTCTTTTGCCTTGCCTGGACTGCCATCAGGGAAAAGGAACTGTCCTGGGCCACGTATAAAATATACAGTGCAGTTAATTTTTTTTTTTTTTTTGGTACCGGGAATCGAACTCAGGGCCTCATGCTTGCGAGGCAAACACTCTAAGCACTGAGCTAAATCCCCAGCCCCAGTGCAGTTAATTTTTAAAGCAGCAAAGATTTCCTTTTTTTAATATTTAACCTATTAAATTATTTTACACAAGCCTTAGTTTAATGATTAAATGAGAAAATGTACGTGTCTGCTTGATAACAGTAAACACCTGTCTGCACACACGTAGGTAGACTGAGATACTATGACTGATAACGTGTTTTTTTCACAGTCTCCCAGCACATGGACTGTCTAAGGCGCACAGGTTCCGGGGGAACAGACTGTGTGGGGGTGTGCAGGAGGGAGTTAGCACAGAGCCCTTTCTTTCCTACACAGTGTTCTAGTGCTGCTTAGTAGTCTGCACACCAGCACCATCCAAAGGAGTCTTGAAGAATAATGCTAAAAATCATATGATAATTTTAAAAGTTCACGATCTGCTGGGGTCGCATTACTAGCTGTCTAGAGCAGTACACAGCCTGTGGCGATGGGTTGGCTACACCTGAGTCAGAAGCTTTAGGAAGATCCCTGCCCTCCTCCTCCAGTTTCTGGAGGCTGTTCACAATCACTGAACGGTGACCCCTTCCTCATGTCCCTCTGAAGTCTTGTGTATGAGTGACACCTCCTACTACTTCCTTTGATTTTCTTATCTCCTTCTTTGCAGGACCCTTATGATTAGACGGAGTCTGGCAACGTAAGATAATATCCCCATTTCAAGATCCTTAATCGAATCACATCTTCCAAGTCCCCTTTATCATGTAAGGTTGCACTTCACAGGTTCTGGGGATTAGGAGGTGGGTGTCTTTGGGAGTGCTTATCATTTAGCCTAGCACATGTAGCTAGAGGTATTACATGACCTAGAAAAAGACCAGGACCTCCTAATTAGCATTTTTCTCATGATTGAGAGGAGTGAGTTACATGTAAACTTTTAAAAATCTTTAGATCCAAAAAAATATGAATTCAGTTTCAGAATTACCAGTTTCACAGACTACTAAATTCATAGAATTTTAAGACTTTAGGGGCCTTGGGATACAGCTCAGTGGTAGAGCCCTGGCTAGCATGCTCAAGCCCCTGGGTTTAGTCCTCAGCACTGCTCCTCTCCCAGTCGGAAAAAAAAAATAAAAGATTTCTTTGAATTGAGTTTCTGTACTCTGCACCCCAAACCTGATCTGTAGACTCACCTGGGTCACAAAGGAGCTGGCTGAGTCCCTCCCCTGACTGCTCTAGGGTCACCAATGAGAATGCTCATTTGTCCTCATTGTGAAAAGGACACTTAATTCTTGGTTAGTGCTCTCCCTCCGCATTTCCTGCATACACTCATCTTTGCCACAGGGACCTACCTATGGTTCCTTTGTTCAGGGAAAAATACTCCTATGATCCTCCTCAAATACCCAGCCTACTTATTCCAGTACTTTTTAAAAGAAATATATTGTCCAGCAGTCAGGATGCAAATTGGAGGGCCATAAGACACAGACCTTTCCTGGGCTATAAGAAAGGCTTCGCCTGTGGCGAGGTAATGGCCCATCTTCCCCTCCCACACCTCCAAGTTTGGACAGCATACTCATACTTCTTTTAGATGTATTGAATTTTCAAATTCTGTTACATTAAATTCTCAAAACTCATGGCTACTCATGGACATCCCTGGTGGTGTCCTACAATAAATCATTTTTTATTTCAAGAATCTTTTATTCTCAGAATGGCAGCTGTTTTTCCACTGTAGGAATAAAATTAAATGAACGATCACAGGATAAATCTAATTTATACTAGGTAGCTTCAGAAACACGTGGCTTTTGATTGATTTTATTGTGACAGTATTCCATATTTCTGTAACAGTTCACCTGAGCTGGCTACCCCTCCAGTTTGGGGTTTTAATTCTGTAAGTGAACTAATTTCGATTGTCCTTTCTCCTCTGGGCATTAAGGGTTGTACCGTCCCTTGCGGTGTTAGTGTATTCTTTATAGAATGTTTGGTGGATTATTAGTAGCGTTGGTGACAGTTAAGTGTCCACCTGACTATGCTAAACCGCATTTCCTAGAAATTGCTTTTCTTCAAGTTTCCAGAAGAAAGGGACAAAGGAGACATTCTTATGTGAGCTTTGAATGCAAGTGACATTGTGGCCATTTTTTGGCTTGCAGATGTGCCGCTGGTTCGTTGGCTCACTGTGGTGCAACTACTCCGCTTTCCTTCCTTCAGCATCTCTGACTACTGGGCCGTGACCAAAGGCCCAGCTTCTCCTGGAAGGCGTTCATGCCTGTAAGGTCAGGAGCAATGGAGCTGATGCAGGGTTTGGCTCCTGCTTGAGCATTCCATCTTGTACTTGTGTATCCAGCTTGTTCTTGTTTTCCCTCTTTATATCCATCTTCCCTTCTCCACTTCCTGCCCTGTAAACGTCAAGCTCCAACATCAGGTGTGACAACAGACATACAGAGACAACATCACCAGCACCCACAAGTGCACAAAGCCAAATCTCTTCAGATAGGTAGGAGGTGGGTGGGTGGATTGATCTCTTATGCATTCTTTCACCTGAAGCCTTGTGAGGAACCATAAGGGTAAATAAAGACAAAGAGGTGTAATAGATATTATATAAAAGAAAGGTTATATTCAAAAGAGAGGAGAACTAGAAAGGGGGAAGGGGGAAAAGAAAGAAGGGAAAAAGGAAAGAAACAGGAAAGGGAAAAATGGGAAAATATAAATAAACTTGCTGTAAATAGGGAAGGAGGGAGAAGAGGGGAAGGGTGGGGAAGAGGAGGGAAACCAAGATACATCATGTACAGGTACAAAATAACCATGATGAATGTGACCATTATGTATACAATGTACCAATACATGTGCTTGGTAAAAAATAAATAAATAAAATAAAAAAAAAAAGCTTTATAGAAACAATAACTCTGTTCCAACTATATAAACTTAGTTCTGTAAGAATTAGCTCCAAACTGCCCACGTCAAATGCTTATCTTTTAAACTTATTTCTTGTTTTTATTCAGTGCTTATTTGCCATCTCTTAGCTGTGACATTAATTTGTTGCTCTGCTTTTTGCATATGATTAAGGATCAGGATTTTATAACTTTGCTCCAAATTCAACCCTGTTTCTGGACCTAATATAGCCTTAATATTAAGCATTTCGCATTGACAAATAGAATGTGAATATTTACATAATTTCATTGTGAAACTTTACAATCACTTGTAAGGTCAGTTTATTATCATATTTTGCTATAGATTTGATAATGATTACATTTATGTGACACTATTTGTCCTTAAGAATAATAACCAGAAGAAGTCAAATAGTCCAGGAAATTACATTTTTAAAAGTCAAGTTTCATAGAGTGGACAGCATTTAATAATACTTACATTAAAGATCATTAGTGCATATTTCAACATACTTTCTAAGTCACAGGTTGTTACAAACAATAGATCATCACTTGGTTCTTTACCAACAAAATAACTTGTGTTTTATTTGGTAGTTAAACTAATCTTGGTGCTAAATGTATCTCACTTTGCCACCTACTTATAGGAAAAATAACAAATGATAAATTATTTACCTGACACCTATTATTTTGTAGGGCACCATAAAACCTCTTTTTATAGAAGCGAGTACATGGGTTTGTCTATGCTAAGAGAATTCTGGATCTTTTTCTTGTCTTTCTAAATTTAAAATAATTTTAATTCTATACAAAAATCAAAACATGGCATTAGGAAGGAGATAACCTGTAAATTATTTAATTAATTCTCACAAAAACTAGATTATAGGTTGTAATCGCTATAGGAGAAGAGAAATGTAGAAGTAGGAGTGGCAATGGGCCTACTTCTGTCCTTGCTGTGTGTCTTGCTAGTCCCAACTGTGAGTGATTGGAGACAGGTCTTTTAAAACTAGTACCAGCTTTTCTGCATTTCTGTTTTTACTGCTGGATATTTGGTTGAATTAGTTCCATTGCTTGCCCTTAAGAATCTCACAATGTTATCTCTTTCTATTTATTTCTAAGCTGTGGTCCTGTTTTCTTCATTTTCCTGTCAGCTCCCACTCCACATTTTCTCTTCTGAGGACTTGTTAGTTGAATTTCTTGGAAGGACACTCTCCCAACACTGCCTTCAGCAACTGCCTGCCTCTTGGGAAGGCCTCGATAGCGCCTGAGGCCTGCAGCCAATGTTCTGTGGCCACAGCTCTCTCTCTGCAGCCAGCATGGTGAGTTCTGGATCCCTATGCGATCTGGCCCAAGGAAACATGGATGCCCAGGGGAGGGATGGCGTTTGGCTTCATGTATGCTGCAAACGCTTTGCCAATAATCTCACTAGCTGTGTGACCGCGAATCAATTCCTTAATCCTTTGTGCTTCACTTTTCTAGGCTGTATGTGAAATGGGGATAAAAATAGCATCTACCTCATAGGGCTGCTATGCAGATTTTTCATTTCTGAGCTTCTATTTGTGAAGCAGAACAATGACATCCTGGTGTGAAATGAGTTAAGAAATTAAAAACAGTCAATCAAACAAATAATTCATGTGCTGAAGAGACAAGAGCTGGTGACAGGGAGTGAGCTCTGGGTTCTATTAGAGATGTCATGGGCCTGAAATGACTCCTTCGTACCATGTGTCTATCATCTCTAATATAGATCTTAGTAAGCTAGCCCTAGACACAATTTTAAAGTTGATAGGTTTAGAATTACTCTCCAACCACTCTTCTTCCATATATGGCCATATCCTTCCATATATAGCCACGATACAAAAGATCCAAAATGTATTCTCTTATCGGTAAAATATATTCATTTATTTAAGTATACATACTTAAAAATATTAAATTGAGCCTTACTTAGTTCAAGGCAAGTGCTACATGCTGGGACACAGATAAAGAAGCAAAAATGGCTGCTGCCCAGATGAAGTTTAGATTCTAGTTGCTACAAGAGACATCACAAAGATAATTGTGTAGTTACTTGTTTAATTACAATTGTTAAGAGTACTCTGAGGGAAAAAATAATGTGTAATAGGACTCATCCTAATCCTGTGGGTCAGAAAGCAGTTGTTAAAGAAATGACACGCAAGCCTAAGAAGAGAAGAGTTGGTCAGCCCAGGGCTTGGCCTTGAGGAAGACAGTAGACATAGCAGACGGAGATTTCAGGATCATTTTGTACCATGTGGGATCCCAAAAAGCAAAAGAACCAATATCTTCTTTTAAAACAAAAGGGGAGTCATTAGCAGATGTTTGAGCTAATCACCTGCTTTGCCAAGGGCAGGCTGTGTCTGTGCTGTGCATTATACCAACACCCTGTAGTATCAGCATAGAATATGGAGAGCAGGTCTGGTGGAGGCCAGGGAAAACTTCACGGAGAAAATTAAATTAGGATTTTAAAGGCTAGTTGGGGCTTTAGGAGACATAAATAAACTGGAGGAAAAGATAGATAGACTGAGCCTGGATAAAGGTCCTAAGTGTTATAATGTCCCTTCTTATATTGGGCATTAATGCTAATATCTTACATTTACTGAGCACTTACTGCATGCTGAACACTGATCTAAATAGATTTGCATGTATTCTTTCATTATCCTTGCAAAGCATTTCTGCAGTGACTTTGGTCAGTTACCCTCTTTTGCAGATGAAGAAGTTACGGTTCAGAAAGTTTGAAAGCCATGCCAAAATCACACAGCAGCTAACTGGTGGTACTCAGACTCAAACTGAGTTCCTGTCCAACGCTACAGTGCTGTTAGCTAATTGGCTGTATTGCCGCTTTATCCCCGCCCCCATTACTGTAGATGGAAAGGCATATTTTATTGATGTTTCAAACAGCAATTTGTTGATCATTGTTAAAGTCAATCATTTTTACATGTCTTTGTTTAAAAAACTATATTTTCTTTTTATTTGTTCATAAGCAACTTTTAAAAGTAGTGAAGGTAATTCTGAAAAAAATAAAATTATAAATTTTTGGTACTAGCAAATCAGTAGAATTACTTTTTTTAAAGATCTTTTCTCCAACCTCCTGAAAATACACCATGAAATCTGCTGTGAGTGAGAGTCATTTAAAAATAAAGTTGTCCTGTTTACAAGTCTTTTATAAGCTGTTTTTATTCTTTAATAAATAAAAAAATGATGCAATTGTCCCTTACAAAATAGCTGAGGTTTTACTTGAACAAAAATCTGTTTGGAAATGTTAAGCTGGTTACACAGAACTAATATGCCTCAAGGTGGTCATTCTCTCCGGATTAAAGCTGGGGAACAATCGTGGCTCCTGTTACAAGGAAAATTACAATGGACCATTATGAAAAGGGACAAAAATCTCTGTTCCCAGAGAGGGACTGACAAGCTGAAAGTCCCCTTCTACAAGCCAACACAAAAGCCTGATTGCCTCAGATTGTTTGTTTATGTAAATCAAAAGAGTGACATTAATTCTGTAAGTAGGACTGCTGAGCACCCAAGGAGGTGGTGATTGGTTGAATTCTTGCTCATGGACTTGAGGCAAATGTGACAAATCCTGTCACATTTATTCTAAGCTCTGTCTGGACACCGTTAGGAAGTAAATCTGGTTACTATGCACCAGAGTGAATAATCTGTATTTTTAGAGTAATAGTTGTAACTATAGGGTTTGAGGGCAAGAGAAGGCATCTTACCAAGAATTGCTCACTCCAATTTCTCCAAAGGACTCCGGTGTACATCATGACAGATCTTCCTGAGACATTTAGTGGGGCTGAGTGTAATGGGGATAGCCCACCGGAAAATAAGCACCAACCCATCGCTAAGATCAATGATGACACAACTGATGTAGATGTGATGCCACCATGCTACAGAGTTAAACCCGATCATGAAGATCTGCCCACCAAAGGAAACCAGGAAGAAAGTGAAAAATCGCAAGGAAGTATGCTGCTCAACTCGTCCGTGAATGAGAGGATCCTGAAAGGTAATGCATTTCCCTTTCTCTGCATTTTGCTTGTTGTGATTTATGAATTAACTTGGAAGCTTATCGTTTATCCTTTCTTCTTTTTAGAGAAACTGTTATGACAAGAGTAAATGGGATATCCAAGAAATGTAGCTCCTTATTCTGCAAGGGCTCCATTTCAGAAGGACCGAACTTTGCCTCTGCTGAATACAGCCTTGTCTGTTTGATCCTAGATAATTTTCCTTAAGCCTAAGGGTTTTTTTTTTTTTCACTAGAAGAAAGCAAAATAACAGTAACTGCATTTGTGGGATGATAGGAAGAATTATTAAATGTCGATTAAATATTAAGTACTATTCATTATTTCTATGAACAGCCCAATTATTATTTGAAAAAAGAGAATTTAGAATCTCTTGCATATACCCGAAAATGTCTGAATTCATGGTTCTATACTCTATATAAATATTAAGGGAACGATAATCAATAAAGACATTGCTCATTAACTAAACTGAATAAAGGCAGATTCAAACAGTAATTTTTAGTAATCATAATTAAAATGAAAGAAATCTATCTAGTGTCTATATTGACAAATTTTTAACCCTTGAACTACGTATATTTTAAATGTTTCATTACTTGTATTTTTTTCCCAGAAAACCCAGAAGAGAACCTCTTTATTGTTCATAAGGCTATCACAGATCTTTCCCTTCAAGAAACAAGTGCTGACAAAATGACACTCAGAGAAGGTAACGGGAACTATGGTTTTACAGAGAAATTGTTCGACTGTGTATACTGACAGTTTTTGTACAGAACATTGTGTGAGTGTGGTGTGTTGGAAAAGCAGTCCTGGCTATGGCTTCAAACTCTCAAAGCTGCTATAGGCAGATAAGAGAATCTTGGCTTATCTGCTGGTTTCCACCACAGAAAACATTTCAGATGTCTCCAGACTGAAAGTGAATAAGTTGGTATAGCCGATCGGCATATCAATGTGACATCTGTCTATTATGAAGGTAACCCACTAAATCAACCTTTTTTTTTTTTTCCTGATTTGGTGTCTCCAAATCTGTGTCAGGCACTTTGTGGGATCTAAATGTTTTAAAAGCAGGTTTATCTTGAAAGTCTACTTATTGGCACATAGTTTAGAATACAGTAATTCTACAAACTGATTTACTGTATAGGAAATTTCTAGGTTTCTGTTGTAAGTACAAAATGGTTAACTATTTCTTGTCAAAGAAAGATCCCAGAATGATGAGGTAAATTTTAATTGTGTTCTTTATGGAAAAGGTAGAATAAAGAATACCCTGCTATACTAAATTTCAAAGAAACTCAGAAGACTAAGAGACAAAAATATCCTGTAGACATTTCTTCTAAGAAGACACCTATATCCAAGCAATTTCCAAATAAAGGGCAAGATAAAAATCTCTAAATTAATCATTCATTTCCTCTCCTGCAGCTGTAAACGTTATATCTCAAAATTAGCCAGCTTGTTAGATCTGATCAGTTTAGCTTACGTAGGACCTACAGACAACAATATTAAAGAAATAACTGGTGAAATATCAGAACATCACATAAAATAGTAGGTGTTGAGGAGGACAGTACAGTGATTGTCAATTTCCTAGGTTTGCCCTTTTGCCTGGCTAACACTGTCCTCTGATCAACGCAGACTAGACTTACTTCAGGGAAAGCTGAGCAAGCAGTAGTCATCATCGAGTGACTACATTCCCAGAGATAGTTTTGAAACTTAAGACCCCACGAAATGAACTAAATAACTTCTTTGCCCTAATCTTTCTGCTTCCAAAGTAATGAACTTTCCAAGGCATGGATCCTAGTTTTCATTTGGAGCCTTTTTCAAATTTCTTATCTAGGGACCGACTATAGTTGACAGTTTTCTAGGAGCTCCCATTTTGATGAAGTGGAGAATCAAAGCATTCTCTATTTTAAAGCTAGATGGTCTTACCGGCGAATTTGTCTCTGAATGAATCTTTTCGTGTTTGATGGAGCATGTGCTTTTCCTCTACGATAGAGGCACAGATTTTGATGTCTTTTATTTTTACAATGACAAAACAGCTATAAAATCTGCAAGGAGAATGCTCCTGGATTGAAAAATATAAAGCTGCTAAAAATATTGAGGAAAAGCTATAATTTAAATTCAAGAATTCAAGAAGTAATTTCATTCATGACAGTCTCATGCCAGAGTTATAAATATGAGCAAAAAGGATCAGGATCTTTTGTTTTGTGGAAAAACAAAACAAACAAAACTTAATATTATAGCTAACATTCTAATGCATATTTATGTGTAAAGAATATTGACTAGATACCAATGAATTTATAGCAGCTATAGCTAACTAGTGGGGTGATAATACACAGTCACTTCTATCTCTTTGTAAATTTAAAATCTGACTTAAACTGGAGCCTGGTGATACATACCTGTAATCCTAGCACCTGGGAGGCTGACGTAGGAGGATGAAGAAAGTTTGAGGCCAGCCTGAGCTACATAGTGAGTTCAAGGCCAGCCTAAACAGCATAGCAAAGCCCTGTCTCAAAAAGTTTAAAAAAAAAAAAAAAAAAAAAAAAAAAAACCAAAAAAACCCAACTACCCAACCAAACAAACAAATAAAAATCCCCCTAGATTTCTAGAGCAAGAAAACAAAACAAAACAAAAAATACAACTAAAAACCTTGAATGAAAACACAATTGTGCCTACATCTTTCATAGAAAATTGTAGACAGGAAGAAAAAGGGCTTGTGCTGTTGAAAGGGAACAGAGAACCCAAATCTGACAAGGGTCACAACCTAGACATTTCTGGGTTATGCACACCACAGCCCCGGGCCTCTCACAGAGGCCTTTCAGGGAAGAAAGCTAAATAATTGCCTTTGGTGCCTCATAATAATTTCTCGGTTAGCTCAGTAAACATTGGTGAGGTTGTGCTGATGTGAAGTAGGTGTCTGAAAAGGGTGACTGCAGTGTGTTAAGCCTTTTTAAAGTCATTGCCTGGTACCCTATAACTGTGTAAAACAACAGGCTAATCTAATATTAAGATATGACCTCAATGTGATTTCTAAATCTAGGCTCTCTAGAAAATGCTGGGAGATCTTAGAGCATGTTGTGTGTGCCTCAGGGGCCGGCATGTGAGTCCTGACCATTTGTAGTTCTGTCTCCCTTTTATGCCTGGTTACTTCAGGGCACCTCTGAAAAACAGAGTGTCAAATGCCCAGTTTGCTTCTCTGAGTGTGACCAGATATGGGCTGTCACTGCTTTCTAATTTTCCTTGAGAGGGATGTCTGTGGGTTTGAGAAAGAGCAAACATTTTGTTTTATTTATTCATATATCCAGTTTGACAGGATTTTAAAGTGTGTCTCGGGGAATTACAATCTCACCAGAGCAAAAGTGTTCCATAGTCAACTAAGTTTGGGTTGCTGACCTCCCTGAAATATACAGTATTTGTTAGTACTTTAAAGGCTTGGATAAATTTTGAAGAAGCGTATTTAGCTGCAAACGAATTTGACTATGAAGCATGTTTCATCGTGTAAAACATCTTAGTAGCTCAGAATCATATTCATTTCCCAAAACAAAAGTTGAGAAATGATAGTCCGGAAAAATAATTTAGAGAATCACAATAGCAGCCAGGTATTTTGAAACCTCTGCACATATCAACTACCAATTGATTTTGCTACAGGACATCAGTGGGAGAAGACTCCTTTGAGCAACACCAGTCACCACGAGATAAGTAGACCTGTGGACACGATTACAGCACCACCTCTGGAGGAGACAGATGAGGATAGTAAGAGCAAAGCTCACCAGGCAACAGAAGTTGAATGGTTGGGATTTCAGAGACCTCGCCAAGCTGACGTGTCGCATTCTAAGCTGGAGGAGGAGCAAGAGGTTTGGGATGAAGAAACTAATGATGATGATGATTGCAATGATGATGAAGATGAAGTCCGAATGATAGAATTTAAGAAAAAGCATGAAGAAGGTCCTCAATTCAAAGAAGAAGGTGATGCAAGTGAGGACTCTCCACTAAGCAGCCCCAGTTCCCAACCTGTAACACCCGAGGAGCTGCCAACGTTAGGGAAGAAGGGCGATATCTCTAGAAATGCTTATTCAAGATACAATACAATATCCTATCGGAAAATCAGGAAGGGGAACACCAAACAAAGAATTGATGAATTTGAGTCTATGATGCATCTATAAACTAACTGGAACTGAGAAATTCTCTTGCTCGCTAAAACAAAAGCTAATTTTGTCCAGGAATGAATCCTCCCATATCATGTCTGACTTATCCCCTTGAAAGTTACGCAAGCTTGCAGTCTTTTTCACTGTAGAATAATGTGGAAACAACCTTAAACAGAATTCAGTCTGGTCACTTCAAATCAAAAACCTTAGATTAATTCTTGGGCATTTGCTTTTAAAAACTTCACTAATACTGCATTAGTGTAATAAGCATTAAAGAGACAGCCCCACTGGGAAATCTGGCACAATGTGGCTTTAAAAGCAGTATTCAAATGAGAGAAGTGACGATGTGAAATGACTCCTGTTTTTCGGTGTCTTTCTTCTTGCATACTGATGTGATGAAAAGCCTGACATTAAATCTCTCTTACTTTTAAACATGGGTTTATATACTCTGCCAATAAACTTCCTAAACTCTTTGGCTTTCATATTATCATCCAGAAACATTCTAAAGGATTTTCTTTGGCATCTGCTGAGTGGAGATTCTGTCGGCCTCCTTCCTAGGTGTCACCATTCACTGCATTTTCTCACTAGAGGGCCTGTCAGTCGGGAGCACTCTGTTTGCTTAAATGTTGGCTTTATGCTTTCAGACTGAATTAAGCCCATTGTGAGGTCCACACAGGGAGGGGCTAGAAGTTTGGTGGGCAAGAGAGTAGAGGGTTATATTGGTTAATTTTATTTCTGTTGCTGAAGACAAAATCTTGTCAAACACAATTAAATCATCAAAAATAAGAATGATGGTGTTAGGAAAATTTTAAGAAAATACTGCTCTCTATTACTGCACTTTTTCTTATTAACAGTATCTCAGAATAATTTTCTTTCCTTAGAAATCTGAGACAATGCTAATCATAACTATGTGCTAGTTACTATGAAGATGAAAATAATTATCTTAGAATACTTTCAAAGTAGGGTATGAGCATTTATTTTTAGTGAGAAAACTGATACTTGTTGGGAATATATAATTTACTGGACCTCGGCCCAAATCAAGAAGCTTAAAATTGTACTTGTGGAGCTTCACTCAAACCAACATGTCAAATAATGTATTGAATATTTATGAAAAGAGTCTATATTTATATTCTTAGATAGTTTTTCTCCACAATTTTTCATTTCATGCTTCCATATATATCGCCCTGAACTTTCCGTTAGCAAGGACAAAAATATCTTTTGGCTGTGCAAATAGAAAGACAATTCTTTATTGTCTGAATGTAATACAGTCTTCATTGTACTATTCAATCCTTTGTTTATTTCTTTTTCATTTTGCAAAAAGCCTGGGTTAGTCCTTCTCAGGTTATTGCTTATTTATGTGTAACAAATCCCACATGTTCTGATGTGTGGCAACGTCTTTTGATTCTTCCTGGTCATATAATATATTTCCATAGTATCACGTACCATCATTTAGTGTTTACCAGGCTCAATTTTGAATGCAGGATTAACATATTCCTTTTATTCTCTGAAACATATAGTTTACATCCTGATCACGTAAAAGGTGTTACCCTTATACTCTAGAACCTGAAGATTTCATTTGGGATAGTGTGAGTTTTCAGAAGAAAGTGAGAGAAATCAGGTCTTTATTGATTAAGTTAGGTGGGAGATTGATGCACTAGGATAACTTCCTATTTAATTTAGATCTTCTAAATCTTTCCATCTGGATGACCTATTTTCTTTTCTGGGTTACTGATGATGCCTGTAATTTTCAACTTAACATTAAAGCACAGCATTGTGTTATCCATCACATGACAGGACCATGCTGTTAGCTCACCTTAAGAGAGCCTGTATTTGAAGTTATTCCAATAAAGGCTGAGAGTTCCTCAGGAACTTGAGGGAGATGAGTGGTCTGTGGCTCTGTGATCTGGCAAAGCAAAATGGCTTTTATGGGGCTCCAATGTATAGTAATCCTGTTTTTTATTTGTTTGTTTTTGTTGTTAGCTGTGTGCTCTCGCCAGACAACCAATAATGAAATGTTTTATCAACAAAAACTGTTTTGGGTCTGTTCAATTGGCAAGTGCTTCATGTTCACGGATGAAGCAATGTAGTCGTACAAGAGCACCTACACTATTCTTTAGCATCAGTGTGCACTGCCCTACACTGCACCATCCACCAAGTCACAGTGTTAAGGAACCTTGAGTAATGTGATGGTGATGTGTGGCTGTTTGAGTTTTCATTCCTAGGAAGACAAAGGTCTCCATCGAATTGCATGGGAGGCTGTTTAACATATTTGAAACTCATGTGAGAAATGACTGAAAACAAAAATTAGTAACTGTATATGAAGATTTTCTGAGATTTTTGTGATTCAAGATTCAGGATGGTCAGGACTCTGGTACTTGGTAAGAAGGGGATTTGATTTGTTGTGTGAATGCTGATATTTATTACATGACTTTTATTTTTTTGTTGCCAGATGAACAAGAATTAGTAACTTTATTTCTCTGTAAATATGAAATTTACCTTTCATAAAACGCTGTATTTGAAGACACCGAATTTGCCAGAACCCATCTATCTCTCTCATACATATACATATTAACAATTTAAATAAAGAACTGTTGTGTCTGACTTGCTCTCAATAAAAGTTGGTGTCTTCATTTCTGGTCTGTATGCTTTATTTTCTTTATTGTCTGTTTGAAATTTACTAATAAACCTTCCATATCAGCAACTACTAAGATCATCAATAAATGCTTCTTTAAAAATCAAGAGAACAACCTATTCCATTAAATTTGCATTATTTATTTCAGAAGGATCTTAAAAATGATTATACATGAGATTAAAAAGAGTTTCTGGGGCTGGGGATTTAGCTCAGTGGTTAGAGTGTTTGCCTTGCAAGCACAAGGACCTGAGTTTGATCCCAAGCACCAAAAAAAAAGGGGGTTTCTGATAGGTAGATATTTAATGTATACAAAAATTTTCTAATACTTTTAAAGAAACTGACATATTGTCTTAGATGCATATTAACATCAATAACTTGAAAAGTGTATATTTATTTTTTAGTCATCAAAGTAATACATTTAAACAATGCTGACACTTTTATCGTAATTGTTTCTGCATATTTCCATGCGGCAGCACTTTTAGCAAATTTACAAATGGAGAACAGACATTTAAGTTTTTCACAGTGATGGGGAAAACATTTAAAATAAGTAATAATAGAGAATTATGGAAAAGGATGTACCACTGGTGTATAATAAAGAAGAAATATGTTCGGCCATGTGAGACAGGCAACCACTTCTCTTAAAGCCTGAACTTTCATTGCTCTATAAAAACAAGAGAGCTATAAAAAGTAATGTCAAAAGTTATATTTGCCAATATTAAAATATCAGACCATAACATAATACCATAAGTATAAAGACCAAAATGTGTACAAGCTCATGAAGAATAGGAGATGGCTGGACCACACAAGCAACATGAACAGTGATGCAGGCAGTAATAGGAGGCGGAAATCACCCAGATACATGGCCGAGTACAAAATAAACCAGTCACATCTAGTCACTACACTAACTGCCACTTCTGGAGAATTTGAAAAATGAACTTAGAAAGTAATTCAGATTTTTCTAGATACTTAAAATTAGATGTATGATTCCTTCTTTATATTAATTTCAGTCAGAGGCAAAAAATGGGTACTTAAAAATGTTCAGACAAACTACAAAATCTTTTCTTCTCCATTGTTTTAACCTTCTTCACCCACTAACAAATGTTTTCAGTTAAACAACAAAATTATCCATTGGATCTTTGCTCTCTTTTTTAAAAACCACTTCCCGTAGCAAATATATATAAAATTAGGTGACATTGTTTGGAGAAGAATAAAATATGTCCATAATCCTAACTGAAGAATAAGCACCCTGATAATGTGAGGACTCTTTTAAATCTCTAAACAGTAGCCAGGGTGAAAGTCTACTTGAGATACTTTTGTGCCAAAGGCCAGATAAAGGCAAAGCTATGTACTTAGCAGATAGGTAAAAATACTCAATGACACTTTAAAATTTTCCTTATGTTACAAGTAGAAACTTAGTTTTACTTTGTCCCGGTTTAAAGCATGACACACACATACACACATCTATAACTACATTTTTACAAAAACTGATATTTTCAAATGACTGGTAAAGTTAAAAATTTTATTCATGTCACCAAAAATTTTAATTTCTACATCTATTTTAAAGTCTTTATTCATATAGATATTTATAGCGAATATCTTTAGGCAAATATCAATCAATAATAAAATAGAAATAGATTTGACTATATAAGAACTTTGTTTTCAAAGAAATTATTTGTTACTTATTTTATGGCAATTTTCCTTACTGGAAGCTCAGCATATTTGAAGTTGCCCTAAGTGCTGAAAAATGAGAATTCTCACATGTGTTTCTACCAAGCAAAGACTCAGGTAAGCTTGCAAAGTATCCTATTGAAATAGTAACAGCTGATCCATTAGCTTGAAAATAGATGCACTGAATCCTCTTTGCTGGATGGTATTTTTTTTCTTTGTGGGAGATGCAAGTACCGTCAATGCCAAAACACCATACATTTGGCCTCACTGAGGAATAAAATACTTTGTATGGCTTACTCAAACTTGTCTGTGGAGTATTTGTCAAAAAACAAATATTTTATACAATAGCTTTGGTTAGTGTTTCTTATTATAACACAATTCAGCTTGTGGCAATTTTTGAATGATCCGTGAAACAGCTGTTTCAAAAACACTATAGTGACGACTGACACAAGTAGAAATTTAAAGTCATGGTTTGAATCTTAAATTGAAGGATTCTCTCATTTTTAATTTTTTTTATCTGTGTTCATGTGGAGCAATGTATCTATCAGCTTTGTTTAAACATTAGATGGAGAAGGAGCTGGTATTATTCACAGAAAAGGAACTCTACATGTTTATTTCTGTTTCTCATACTTGGTAGAGAAGATGGAAGATAACAAGTCAAATGTATAGAACTTTGCAAGGCCTGTGGAGTCATCACACTCATGTCTACATAAGTTACTTAACACAGAGAGAGAGAAAAACCCAGCTTCCATTTCCTGGAGAGAGGCCAAAGTGGTTTGAGTTTGTCTCATTATGTTACCTGTGACATTAACAGTCTACAACCAAGGGGGGTTTAATTGGGCCCACCTGCTTTGATTGCTCTATTCATTTTATTATATAGTATAGGGAAAGAAAGTTTCTGGGGGAACCAGATGGAATGGTGACCCGGTTTCATCTCTTCATAGAGGGATGACCAGGTCTTTCATCAGCACAGTGGATACCCACTCTCCTTGGCTGTGGTAAGGGGAGAATGAGACTTCCTGCTCCAATGTGGACCACTCAGTGGGGGGAGCACATGCATAGCACATAGGGAGTACACAATGGTATTAACCTTCACCTCTTGTAATTTCCTGATCTTTATCAAAGATATTGAGACCTTCATCTGAGGCATTCTTTCTTGTGAAACTTAAATTAGAAAAGTTTGAACAAAAAAGAAGGTACTATCTAGTATGCTTCAACACCATTCTCTTCATAAGAGAGCCTTAAAAATCATTCACAGCCATTTTTTGAAACCAGACAGCCATTTTTGGAAACCAGGATGAACTGGGAGTATTGAATGTTGAGTTCCTGTACACAGCTACTGGTATCTTTCCCCATGGATGGTCTCCTAGGCCGTGCTAGAAGGAAGGTGGCTTAACATCTAAAGGAATGTTTGCAAATTAGTGTGGTGACGCTAATGATGCACTGTGATCATGGCACATGGTTCTTTGCAGCCCTGTGAATGACAGTTGATTAAATGTCAGCAAGCAGAACTGAACAAATTTGATGCTCGTGATAAAATACGGTTGTACCAACAACAGCTGTGTCATCCTGTGGAAGAGTGGTGTAACTGTTGAAAAGAGAAAGGAATTGTGCAAATTCAAAGGCACAGAAGCACTTGGATTGTTTGGTAAGCTAGGTTTTTTTTTTTTTTTCCTCAAATAAGTCCTGTTAATATTATCCTGCGTTCGAGTTCAGATGTGACACTTAGTCAGTACTCTCAAGGTGAGGCCCACACAGATTCCTAACTGGTGATTAGCTCTTTGCATCTGAGAGTAACTGAGCAAATATAGGATAAAACAGTTTAACAATTTTTTTCAAGCAGAAATAATGTGTTGTTCCAAAACAATCCTTTCTGCTATTGACAATATAGATTCAAGTATGGCTTTATATAAGAAGTATGTCAAGGTAAAATCAGGAAGAACATACACTAAGCAGACTGGAGAAGGTTCTTTTGAGAAAAATGGTACACTTTCTTCATCTGGTGTACCTAAAGGTGGGAGTATCTGAAGTATGAGTTGTCGTTTTCTCACCAGGATTGACTTTCCTTTGGAAAAGACAGCTGGAAACTGTTTTTGGATAAAATAGAGGTTCTACAGGCAGGGGGAGGGGCTTTCAAAATGTTTCAGTTCCATGAAGAATCACATGAGGCATCCAGGGTGGTCACCAGTCCTTTGGCAATAGACTTGTCCCTCCCCCACAATCTCCCCAACAAATGGTTGTTTTGAAAGGAATTGTATCATTTTCTAGTTGTCCTTTTATCTCATCTGCAATTGTAAATTATCTGAATAAAACATTTAAAATATGTCCCAAATGTTCAAAATTATTTCCCCTTCCCACTCTTAGTTAATAGCTCTGGTTTTGTGTAATTAGTTGGAAGTTAAAATTGTGTTAAATAGGAAAAAGTGCTCAGTTTTAGCATTCTCTCAACTGAACAAAGATGTGAGAAAAAAATGAAAAATAGTCGCACGAATCAGCCATTCTGCAGGGATCCAACCCCAGCAAAGAAGTTTCTGTATCTTTCTAAGGACTGCGTGGAACTGGTTTATTTAGGCCAGTGGGCTGCAGCTGTAGAATGAGTCTTTTCCGCAGAGATATTGATCCAACCACTAATGGGCTTGTGATTTTTAGACAGGTAATTTGTCTTTGGGAATCAATTTCCTTACCAAATGACTGTAAAGGATATCCTGATTTCTGAGATTTCTTCTGGTATGCTCAAATATTGGTACATTTAAAATGACAGCTCAATTTGTAGCAAGGAAATTGTTAGCTTTCCCCCAGATCTGTCACATTACCATTGGTTCACATTCAGGGCTTTGCTCTGTTCCTCCCCCTTGGAAGTCCCAGGTCTCTGTCCTTCTTTGCCAAGTCTAGGACAGTTTTTCTTAGGTCTCTTCCCGAGGGCTGTTTATCTCATTTTCTTTCTCTTTCATTCTGTTTCTTTATTTCTACTTTGCAATCTTTTACAGTCCATTTTTAGCGTACTTCATTCCAGGAAGTAGTATTTTACTACTTTCATGTAAAAAGAAACTAACATTTTTCAGTGCTCTGCTTCCACTTTATTTGTTTCAACTCCTCTCACAAGATCCTATGTTACAGCGTGTTCAATAATTAAATGCATTTTTGGTGACAACAGTGTGTTGTGACCCAGCCTCTTTCTTTTTTTTTTTTTTTAACTATCCACATAAGCATTAGAAGTTACTGGTGTGAGGAATTTTTTAAAGTATAAATTTAAAAATGAGTTGAAACACTGTCCATACCTATAATTAAACGAATATTTAAAATCCTCTTATTTCTCACTTAAAATTGTTTCCACTGACTCAGATTGAGAAAAGAAAAAACATTTCATGGTAATCTAGATCAAAACTATTATTTTCTATTAGGTAAGGTTATCAATAATTGATCAATACTATTTCAAACTGTTCAGTAAACATGCATTAGTCTGGAGGGGTTTCAACAGGGCAGTAGCTTTGTGTATCTGTCTAAGGACTTGTAGCCATTAGAATTCTAGCAGTTTGTTTTTTAATGAAAAATTAAGTGATAAAGGACAGTTTCTCATTGCTTATCCCATTACTTGTAGGTCAAAAGATCTAGTTATTATGAAACAATACCATCGTATCATTGTGCTTCCCCACATCTGTCTTCATTTCCAGTTACCTGTGAAATTCCACAAGAAGAACCTTGCAGGATGAATTCCAGGACAGGGCAGGAAGTAGGCAGTTCCAAAGGCCACTCAGGGCTGAAAAGGACTCTAGTCCAATGGTGGACTCTTTCCCTGAGTAATCTTTTAGTATCCCAAATATTGTGACTTTAAAAAAATCTTCCCTTCAAATGATATTAAAATTGAAAATGTAAATGACACTGAGAAATACAGTCACCAAGTTCACTGTTATTTTCACAGTATCCAGTGAGTTTTCTAGGTAAAAAACATCAGTTGCTCTTCAATCTTCATAGTATTTTTCAAACTTCCACTTCTGATGTGGTTTCATTGAGTCACATGCAACTACTTTCAGGGTCTTCTGAGGAAAATTTCCCTCCAAGCATAACAACTGATGGGAGTTTTCAAAAACAATGTGATCCACCTGGAGAGAAAGAGGATTTGGGTATGAACCTCCAGCTGGACTTGACGATGGAAATATAAAAAATGTAACCCCTCCGAAAGATGAGTAATTATACTTTTTATTCCTTAGGAATTCTCTTGAACTACATTAATAACATAAACATAGGCTTCAGAAGGTGTTAGGTTTGTCTTGTCTCGAACTAAGTTATCATACTTCTTTAAATTAAAAGATTTAATTTTTCAGGAAGCAAAAGATGAATTTTCTAATGGTAGAGCTAGTAACTATCTTATTTAAAGAGAAAAATTCCAAATGATATCTAATATATTTGATGGATGATGACTACCTCATTGGTGGTGGTAAAGAAAGAAACATCGTAACACAAAGTATTAAGGTCGTATTTTACAATGCACTTTTATATGACAAAATGCAGTAAGTGATGTATTTTATTTATGGTCTCTTTACCATAATTGTTGAGAGTACATAATACCTGATGTCCCAAAGCAATATTAATTCAGGAAAAAAACCGAACGTATTTCAAAGGGTATTACTGTTGCTTAATATTTACTGAATATCCTAGAAATGATAGATAACCTACTTAGAATCTACCTATAGCTTTACATTTTTAAACATTTATAAATCCTCTCAACCACTAAAAACTATGGCAAAGATAATCTTATAATTAAAATATTTTAAAAGTTTGAAAATTTTACAAAAACAGGGGTAATTTTCATAACAATTTATTGTAAAGATGTCCCTACAAAAATATCATCACCCTTGCTGGATTTCAAACACATGACGCTAGCATGTGTTCAAGGTTTTGTAAAGTGGGTGGCTTGGAGGAAAATCATTCTGTGGCTAATGTTTTGCCAGAGATTTGTAAATGGGCAACTAAATCACGTTTCCCAACCTAAAGACATTTGATATAGGAACGAGTGGATGGCGAGGCACTCCCTATCACAAATCAACTACCTGTGAGAATATTTTTTAGGGCAGCCAAAATTGAAGGCATTTGGGGAGAGGATATCTGGGGCGTGCCTTTAAAATGCAGATTTATAAATGTATTATTTGAAAAACTAATGTTATCTAGGGTCAAACTCACTACTACACTTCCTTCCTCTATGAGGCTTCTGATATCTAATTCTTCTAAAAGAGACAGTTCCCTGTTACTCACTTTTTCTTTCTTCATTTATTCTTTGATAGTTAGTACCTCTGAGGACTGCTGTAATTTGGGTCTTCAGTGTTTAAGGGTTAGTCCCACGGTAGTGCTTCTGGGAGGTGGTGGAAGCCTGGAGGGGGGGGCCCAGTGGGGAGTCTGGAGGTCACTGGGGCATACCTTGAAGAGGACTGTGGGAGCTCAGTCTCTTCTTTTTTCTCTCTAGCTGTCTGCCTATGAGGTGAATAGTTCTGCTCTACTAAGTGCTCCCACACAATGTGCTCTCACCAATGCCCGAAAGAATAAACTGATCTTTGTAACCTTGAGAACAGTGAGCCAATGCAAATATTTTCTCTTTATAAGTTGATTGTCTGAAGTGTTTTGCTATAGTGATGGGAAGCTGACTAACACAGGGTTTTTGGAGATTTAAATCTCCAAAATGAGAAATTATTACAAAAGTGAACAAAAGAAGGAAGCCAATTACTGACATATTCTTTTCCATGACATCAAAAGGGAAACACAAGGCAGAATGCATGTAGATAGCATGTCAGAAAGTCACAGGTACAAACATGGCAGGGGATCGGCTTTCCAATTTTTACTACCTTAACCAAATTACTTTCTTTACCAAATCAACTTATTTTTTAGGAAGACCTACTCTAAATATTTTTTTTATTGGAAGTCTTTTCCAAGATTTACTTCTGGGGATTAGGATGTATTTTATTTTATTTTATTATTTATTTATTTATTTATTTATTTACTTACTTATATTTGAGGGTGCTGGGGATCAAACTCAGGGCTTCGTGATTGTTAGGCAAGCACTCTAACCACGGAGCTAAATCCCCAACCCCTAGGATGTATTTTAGTTCTTATTATTTCTTGTTCTTTCTCCTTTCCCTCCCCTCCTCTCCTCTTTAGAATAAAATTAAAGAAGGACAAAGTGAGATGTAATTTATTTAATGGATGAGTATGGATTCCCCAACAGTATGCAAAATAAAAATATCCTGTATAACAGAAATTTTAATTGTTCTGAATAACTTGATGATAATCATTATCATTAAAGAGAAAAAAGACTGTCCAGAAGAAATTTAAATATAACAGAGAAAGTCTAGTGGATAGAGGTTTGGAAAATGCATTGCCCAAGCCCTGATTTTGGCTCTGAGCAGGAAAAGAATAGTCACTGACTGTAACATCAAAGGGAAGACACCCTGATCAGGGGAGACAGCCAAGGAAGAAAGAGGGCAGCAGCTCTGGGCAGAATAACAGCTCCCATGTATTCAGTGCATTCAGTAGATTTGGTGGCTACTTGCTCATGAGATGACAGGAAATTTGAGCATGGAGTCCCCAAAGGATTCCTGCCATTTCAAGTTCTACAGCAAAGCCTATGACTATCTATACTCTGTTAAAAATATAATTGGGAAAAACTGAGTGAGATTTGAGAATGAACAGAGTAGAACAGGTATGTTCTGGAGATATTAAGAACTGGGCTCTGGAAACATTTCCTGATCCATGGCATCTGCCAGTTTCTGTGGTGTAAAGACTTCCCCAGGGCAGGTTTCAGACTAACGATGTGATGTCATGGAACACAAAGTTGGCAAGAAATGATACAGTCAGCTCTCATACACTGGTGAGAGCTGGTTCCTGCATTCTTCAGAGGGGCCAAGTCTTTGGAACCAACAGGGCATGAGAAAAAGTTCTCTTGTATGAGAAGAGGGTAGAATGAGCAACTAGAATTGTCCTTGAGTGCAGGGTTTATAGTGAGCATGTAGCATCTTGCTTTTTCCTTATTTTTTCTCTAGCAGTTTTTTAATGACCACCAATTTCAGCCTATAGGCCTTACTTTGGACATTTTTGATTGGATGAAGCATGTGATTTTTAGAAACAAAATAGGTCATGACTGACAACATAGCCATAAGAACAGGATAACTTCTTTCTAAAATCATTCTTCGGGAACAAGTTTTGAAAAAGAAAAAAGGACTTGACAATATACAAAAAAAAAATCTGTTCATTTCTGAGTGAACTTTTATGCTGCCTCTGTTGTCACAAATACATTTAAAACTTCTGATTGATGAAACTAACCAGGAGGGTTTTATGTTCTATTTGACTGAAAGTGAATTTGTAGTAAAAAGAGGTACATAATTTTGCTTACCAGGTCTGGATGGAAGACTGATGTTGATTTATGCAACCATTTTAGCCCTTTGTTTCTGTTATCACAAGTATACAGCTTTATCGATCCTTTATCAGGGATGGGAGCTAAACACCATTCTCCATGTTTAATAAGTCTTAACCAGGTGTAATTAAATTGCTGAAGCTGTAGAGGAAATGAATAAAGAAAAGGTCACTTCAGGCAGCAAACATAGAGACTCTGCCGAACATTTTTGTTAGCAATAGTTAAAATACAGTTACTTTGGTCTATTTTATTTATTTATTTATTTAGAGGTACTGGAGATTGAACTTGGGAACTTCTCATTTACCGACATCCCTAGTACACCCTCTACTCCCTTTAACATTTTTTTAATTTAATTTTTCTAAATTTTGCAACAAGTTCTCTTAAGTCATTAAGTTGTCCATGCCAGGGTCAAACTTGCAATCCTCCTACCTTACCCTTGCTGGTGCTGAGATTACAGGTGTGCATCACCAAGCCAGGCTAATGATGATTTATATTCAAATTCCAGTGCCACCACTTTCAATTCTGCCAGTACGGGCATTTTGTTTACTCACTCTAATCTCATTTTTCTCATTTTTAGGTTGATAACAAAATTATCTCAGAGGGTTAGGGCAATGAGTCTCAAGTATTTAGCACACAATAAACCCTCGATAAACGTTCATTACAGTAACAAAAATTATTTCTGTGTTACAATTAGTGCATATCTGAAGGTAATGATGCTATTTCAGGTGTTTTGAATTCCAGACAACTCCAACGCTTGAAGTATTGAAATTTGATCAAGTTTCCCTGATAAAGTTTCTGGGCTACTGGTGGTTTCAGGGAGATCAGTTACAGTCTTAACTTTCTTTGGTGGGAAGTATTAGGCCTTCTTGTTTCCAGCTATCTAGACAATTGGACTCTCAGCTTTGTTCTATTGTAGAAAACATGAAAATCTTTCTCTTCGGCTAGTGCAAGGAATCATGAGTCTGTGGCCATGTTAGCATCCCCCAGTTTATGGGAACTGCTCTGCAAGAAGCTTAGTTTTGAATAATTGACAGTGTCTAAAATAAACACTGACTCAGGTAATGGAACCACATTTTCAACCCTTAAAAATATTTTCTACAGTTGTTTACATGCTAGTATTTTCTGCCTACGCATTTTACTGTAAAGCTTATGAGATCAGTTGGATATTACCTTGAAAATGAGTGTCTCAACTGGCTCAAAAGTTAAAAACTAAGGAGATTGTTTTTAGGTCGGGTGAGGGATAGTGTTTGATGGTTCCGTCTGAGGGCTCGATTGCTTTTCAACTTTGGCTGAATACTGTACTCATAGGTTTGCTATTAATCTTTACTTTTTGTGTCCAAAACAAGTTAACTGCTTTGATGTTCCTGTCCCTTTTATTACTTAATCCACAAGAGGAGAAGCTAACAATGAGCAATTAGATAAAATGGGAAATGAGCTTTGTGAAAGACATTGCTTGTATAATTCATACTTTGGTCTCCTCACTTCCCTTACAGACACTCAATGATCATCAAGAACAGAAGTGGGACTGTTTTCTCAGGCACAGTAAGTTGCTATAATGATGAATCCTGAAAAAATTATTTGTTTAATACTTGCATATAATTTAAACCAATTGTGGCATTGTTTTACAGTTTATGACTTTATTTTTACTTTGAATTGTTAGTAAGCAAAGAAGTTGTTTCTTTCAACTGATTGTTTTGATACTTTTCACTCCCCTGTCTCCACTCTTTCCTAATTAATGAAGAGTTCCTGTGTGTTCAAGTTTACAATCCACAGCTGAATTATAGCAACAGAGACGCCCCTTCTTCTAGGAGCAGGGTTTTGAATTAAGAGGTGGAGAAGGGGTATCCTTGGAAATGTAAGAGCTCTTTCTAAGTCAAAGAAGTGAGCCTGCCTTGGCAGTCAGAGCAAAATAATTTTTCTACCAAAGAGTTATCTGTAATTTTGGGGGCTGATTGCTACTCATAAACCAGTGTTCCTGTGAGCCACATTTGGCACCCAAAGCGGATGGCTATTCCTGTGGAAGGCAGTGCCTTTAGGGAATCTATGTTGGAGAAGGAGGTGCGATCACTCAGCTCACCTCCTTACCTCCGGCTAGGCAGGAGGAGGCCTCGTTCTGTTTTCCCTGGCCCTGCCCCCTCTCCTAGCAGTTATCCTCTGAGTTGGTGGGAGTTTTGCTGTAGGGTTTTCCATTTTGGATCACGGATCGTGTGACTTCCATTACTCCCTGAAGATGCACTAGGGATATAATCAGAGAATAAAACTGCTTCCTTAGGATGATGATTTAAAAATATGTTTTCTATTTTCTCTATGGTTTTATCTTCATATGCTACCCATTTTTTAAAAACGTTCTTTTCTGTTATTTTTATTGCAGCAACATTTGCAGAGCACTAAGCATTAGGTATTGTTTTACAAGTTTCTTATGTCTCACCTAATTCCAGCCTCATCCCTCGAGGGAAACACTGTCATTACTACCATATCCCTAAAGGTTAAAGAATTTGTGAAAGTTAACACAATTTTGCAAATGATCCATCCGGGCCCTGTGGAAGATTTTGGGGCCCATACTTTTGTTCTTTCAGTTACTGTCATTGCATTTAGCTGTGGACTCTTACACTAGCCTTACGATCATACAGCAGTTTAGAGAATAATTATGAGCTTCTACTTGGTGAAGATAAATCTCTTAAGTAATCAACAGATATGCTGGAGGCTGCACCTATCAACCACGAGATAGAAAACCCCAGCTAAGCATACCTTGCTGCTCCCCTCACAGTCTTCGAGGATGGCCGTGGTATTTTCAATGGAAATGCACTTACCCAAAGCCACATTAATAAGCTAGGAAGCAGAATATAAAATGTGAATTAGGAAAAACAAGATATTTTAAAGTAGAATAACATTCAGACACATTTAGAAAATACAGAATATAAAGCTACAATAAGGTTAAAATACAGTTAATAACATTCTTTAGCACAATATGATTTTACTGGTTTTAGCTCTACTGAGACATAATGTAATCTTGCTAAATTACAGCTTCAGCCTGTCTATTTAGGCCTGCGATTCAGCCACAAAGCCAGAAAACAGAGCTTTTCACTAACCCTTCCCTAGAATGCCGAATGGCAAATGAGCAAAAGGTGGGATGGAAAGTAGTTATTTTCTTGTCTCATGTTTATCTGATGCATGTATTAAAAGTCAATGCACATGCTTGTAATTTAATCAACCACTATGGTCCTTGGCTGACCCCTCCAAGCTATCTGCTCAGGCACTGAATCATAGATAAATTGAGTCCTTCAAAGAACAGCAGATTCCAGCCGATTCCCTGTCAGAATCTTTCTAATGACTCAAGCGAGCTACAATTCATTACAGGAAAGTCACGAAAGCTAATATTGAGCCAAGCGTAAAGACACTTTCTGGCAGGCCCCCAGGTTTTTAATGGATTCACAGGGTCAAATATGGAGGTAGCTTTCCAGCAGTCATCATTCAATGCAGAAAAATGTTGATTCACTCACCCTTTTTGACATCCGGGGTAGAGCTAAGGAGGTGGTAGGTTAATAATGCAATTTAGGGTTTTCAGGCTTCTAAAAGAGCTATGTAAAGCTGAATCTATACCATATGACTCAGGCAAGCCTCCTAAGATGGGAGGTTGTGAAGTCTTTGTTGCCAGGGACATTATCTTTTGCCTACAGCTTTCTGTTTTAAAGTACCTAAGACAGCTGTCATTCTAGGCTGTTGCATGGAAGTAAGCTGTGTACCTCAGAGGGTTGCCAAATCTCATAACAAGTTGCCCAGTGAGTTGATCTCACTTTTACATGCATAGCTTAGCTTCGAAGAAGGAGCAATGTCAGAAAATACAAGAAAAAGTAAAACTGAGAGGGACAATTGCAAATTTGGTAAGTAAGGGACATGTCTCCTCATCCGAAAGAGTGAAAAACTTGGGCACAGAACAGCCAGAGAGTTGGAATTGTCATCTTTCACAGAAAAGTGGACCCTCCATAGGATGGTGTGCTAGAAAAAGCCGTTTACCCTTTATCCCAGAGATCTAGACTCCTTAGGAGTCAGAAACCTTACATTGATGTGCACTTGGTTTTGAGAAGAGAATTTTGCCACTTTCATTGGACAGGAACCCTCGCAAATTTTCAAGGCACAGAAACAAACATTAAAAATAGTAGCAGGTCATTAGTCTGAGGTGTCAGGCAAAGAAGAACACAAAACAGTCCAGAGGAACAGAATCTCCACCAAAAATCAAGTCCTTAAAGAAACTTCTATTCACAATTTAAATGACAAATATGGTAGCATTAGTAAATGTGAATAGTCACAATTCAAAGAAAGATCCAGGCACCACTAACTTCATAGAGGGGAGTGAATAGAAATGTGTGAAGGCAGAATAGTCTTGGAGTTTAAGGAAGGGAAATCATTGTGATTGTTCTCTGGATCTTAGCAGAAACAAGTACTAGCTTCTGTATTTTTGGAGGAAGTAGAAAATATTCTATCTTTAAAGAAGGTTGGAAATCGGTTCCAGCACAGCCAGGCAGGTTGCCCTACTCCAGCATGTCCATGTCTTCAGTGTATCAGTGAATGTCAGCTTGCTGCTTCTGTACAGAGTGTTTCCCAGAGTTACTCAACCGCGGAATCCTGTACAGAACAACTAATATTGTTTCGAAAAGTGTTTGGGAATCCCTAGTTTAATTGCTTTGTTTATTTTGTACAATTCCTTGTTCCAAGCACTGAAAGGAATTAGAAGAAAAAGGACAAATGTTTTGTTCTTATATCCCTCTCCTTCACTTCATCTGAACAGTATTTTTTCTTATCTGAACTTTCTTGGGAAAACTGTTTTTCTTCTTACATATATGGTCTATGAAGTTCAAAGAACTATTATTCTTCATTTCTGTACAAAGAGTCTTAAAATTTTTCCATTCTTAAAGAATTGTACCTATAATTTTACTGTAAGCCGTTTCATTCCTTCTCCCGCCTTTTAAATCAGGCACTGCATGAATTTTCAATTTTCTGTATTGAATTATTTCATTTCCCAGTTCTGGACATGGGAATCCCCCACAGTTTATTACACGATTCTTAAGTCGTAGGGTATCAGCTCTATGCCAACAGTGTAATCCAATAGAAAACACATTATCGGTGAGGTTCTTTTATTAGTTTCAAATATATTTGATTCAATAATAAATTGTTCTTATTTTAAAAGAACTTTTACTGGATTTAAATTCCTAAGTATGTAGGCTGAAAGACAGGAATATATGGAGTATGAAACAGAAATGTCTGGAGTTTATTCTTTCAGGACTTTTTAAAATTGTCTATCCAAAATAATGGTCTAGTTAATCTTATTCTGAGATTAAAAATAAATTGTGATAAAACTCCCTGCTGGTTGCTTCAAGAGCAAGCAAATGGCATATTTATTAAAATTTATCTACAGCAAACAAAAAACAGATGGGACAATAGAAGGAAGGGATTTGCTAAATCATTTTAAAAATAATTGCCACATTTCAATATCCGGGCATTAGCAAAGACTATTTCATTTTGAGAGCTCCACAAAAAATTTCATGAGAACTCTTTCTAAAACTTGTTTTATTATAATTTTAACATATTAATCACCTAAATTAATGGGTTTCACTGTGATATTTCCATACATGTACCCTTTTCATTCACACTCCTGACTACGCACTCAGGGGTACAGCAGAGCTGAAAGATAGTTTTATAGCTCCCTCTGGTGGTTAAAGTTTAGAATGCCCTAGCTGAGATTGTGTTAGGAAAGGAAAAATTAATTGTGGCAAGATTTTTTTTTTTCCGTGTTTCAGGGATGGAATTTAAAAAAACGTAAACTTATTTCATACACATATTTTATACGTTATTACTGAAGAGTGTGTACAAATCCTGATTAAACCTTGTCCTCCCATTACTTAACCCTGCTCAATAAATTCCTACTACATCTAGAAGGAGGAAGGAAGGAAATAAAGAAAAATCCTTCCTCTACTTGCAAGGACCTGTGTGATCTGATCGCTCTCTCTTGCTCCGTTTTCATCTGGTGCCAATGTTGTCCTCCTTCACACCCTGACAACCTTCATCCTCCTTTCTGCTCTTGATGGCCTTCAAATTTCACCTGTCCTCAAGCCCTGCGTGAGTTACACCCTCCACCCAGCGCTCTCTTTCGAGCTTGGCTGACGGTGTTCCTGGCCGGAGGCTTTCTTGAGCACTCTACCTCGGAAGGATTTACTACTTTTGGACTGTTCCTTAAATGAGAGTGATTCTATTTTATGTTTATATCTGCTTACTTGTTTATTATCTTTCTTCCCTAGTCAACTCTCAGTTCCAAAGGACGGGATTAAGTCTACTTTACTTATCATCCTACAATCCAGTTCTGAAATACTACGTGGTTTCCTAATATGCAGTAGGGATCTGTTGAATTAATCAATGAACATGATGGCCTTCCTCAGGTTTACCTCCATTTAATTATCAACTATGCTTTGTCTAATTGGCATTAATACTTGGTGTTTATTTGTAATATATATAACTCCTTCTTTTCCACACATTTTTGAAAGAGTTTTCCCGCTGTTTTCATGGAGCAAGATTTTCAGTTGCCGAGTGAACTTACCACGCCACTAGCTTTCACGAGGGGGGCCTTTAAGTCTGGAAAGACATTCTCCAAGTACCACTTGAAACTTTTGCACTTGAGTTTCTTGCGCAGTTCCCGTTGCTGGGTGAGGTCGCCAGCATCCAAGCCCTGGTCTGCGAGGTGGTCCCCGCGGCCGTAGAACAGCTCTTTGTATTCATCGAGCCAGACCTCGGCCACCCGCACCAGGTTCCGCTCTACTGTCTTCACGCGGTCTTTGGGGAAGGAATACGGATTGTCATTTCGGAAGATGTGACCGACCCGAGAGCAGGGAATGATCTCAATTTCGCCACCACACATCCACACCTAGAACAATTTGATGATGAGCATCAATTATCAAACCACCATTCAAAAGTCACGAGCAATTAACTATGACTAGAAACCACCTGGCGACAGTTCGTCTTCTTTGATGTAGTCCTTTCAAGTTAGAAATACTTCCATGATAAAAAATAAAACTGAACAAGTTCAGTTTTGTAAATTGTGGTGATGAACCACATTAAGGTTAATAAAATACAATTTTTCCTTTCCTAATTTGCAATGTAAACTGTTTTTTTCCCTAAGAAAATCTTCCCAGAATCCCAATTTACAAAATATGTAACATGAGTTCCTGTTGCAGTTGGAATAGAGAAAGGTGAACGAATGCCAGTTCGCTCACCTTCCCGTTCTCTCCCTCTGGGGAGATCCTTAAGGCTTGTGGCACACGAACACCGCTTATTGCCAGGAGATCCAAAGTCATACCCCTTTTACTGTAGACCATCCAGCCCCAGTGGAAAGCACTGCTCTGTCTTCTTGTTGCTAAGGTTTCCTTAGATGCTAATCACTGACGGTATAAATGATTGAATGATGTTCCCAAAGGAGCTGCGCTGTGGGCACAACTGGTCTGTCGTGGCCTGCTCTAGAGGTCGTATTTTCCACTTCTATCATGTGCATTCTCCAAGATCACCCATTAGGGATTGATTCCATTACTTCCAACATATTAGAGCAATATCCCAGGGGAGGTATTTTGTACCAAGTATGAATCCCACTGCATTTATGCTGAAAGGCGAAATCGTTTCTCCTTTATTTAGATAAAGAAATGATATTGTGAAATACTAAGAAACCCTAATAAATTTCACAGTAATTATCCAGTCTTCTTAATGTAATCTGGGCTATGAAAAATTAATTCATAGACCTTAAAATTCCTGTGAAATTGACTCTCAGTGTTAATCACATATCTGACTATATTAGTAAAATTAAACTAATTAAAATGATAAAGTGTTATTTGTAAAGAAAATTTGCAAAAAGGCTTGGTGATACCTTGAATGAGAGCTCCATATTTTCTCCACCCCAAACATCAAGGCCAGGATCATAGGTTCCAAGTTCAAAAAAGTAATTTTTGTCAATAGAAAATAATCCACCTGCCATGACAGGGCACCTACATAAAGAAAAGATGGTTTTTAAACTTGCCTCTCCCAGGGGTCCTGTGTACTTCTGCTCCAGAGTTAGAAGCAGTTTTGAGTGGCTACCCAGTGTAGGGGCATCTCGGGTTGGAATCACAGACAGACCCACAGTGGCAAAGCTTGATCAAGGTCAGCAAAGATGCGGCCTGAAACTAGGATTCTTTTCTGTCCTAAATCTGACTCTCCAAGGATTTTTTTTTTTTTAACAAAATTTACTTAGGGTCATGCTAGTACCAGGCACTGTTGTATTATCTGTGTATTAATTTAAGCTTCACAAAAATCCTGGGAGTGTACAGTATTATTAGGAAACTGCATCACATGCAGAGAAGGTAAGAAATGTCCCCAAGGACAAGAGAGAGTGGATCACACATTCGAGGCTCACACTTGGGTAAACTATCTTGATTCTGTGCTCCATCATTCTATGGTCCTGCTCCCAACCACAGGCAAATCGGACTGACAGCCTGTCATGTGGCAAGCCCTGTGGAGAGCATTTTATAAACATAATCTGATTAAAGTATCAGAAAAAGTAATGGTAACAATGTTTATTAGTCTTTCTATAAAAATCAAACAATAGACTCAAGGTAGTTTGAGCTAATAGTACTAAGTTGTGAAGCTGAGATTCAAAGGAGTTTGACTCCGGAGTTTTTACAGCTATTATGGATCACATCTGATGCAGAAGTTAGAAAAAGCAGTGATCACTTCCCCACTGAAAGTGGTTTCTATGGAGAGCCTACTTTGCCTCTCGGTTGTACGGTACTCTCAAGGGTGAGATAATCCCTGACTCACACCCCTCTTCCATTTCTGCAACTTACGTACCTAATTCTGTCTGTGCCCCAGTTATCCCAACTAGATTAGCCAGAATGCATTTGCTTCCTAACATTGTGCTGAATATAATTTGAACTCAATCATGAGACTGACCCTCAAAATAGGACTCTGAGAAAAGCAGGGAGGGTCTTTAGGTTTGGGATTAGACACAGAGTGTTAAATTTAGGCAGGTCTGGGATGGACCCCACATTGTTCTATGATCTGTGTCTCCCTGGCAAAATTATTTAACTTCTCTAAGTCTAGGTATCCTCATCTCCATAAACTGAAAGCTACCCCTTCTTCTCGTAGGGCCAAGGAGAAGGTTGAATGCTTGGCATTCAGTGTGCAACAGATGGAAGATCCCCGCTTCCCTCCCCGGGAATCAATTCTGAAGGCGTCAGAGCGGGCACGGGCTTCCGGAAGGGTAAGTCTGGGCGAGCAGGCCTCAGGGCACAGCCTGGGCTGGCTTTCTCTGGGGACTTGTTCACGTGCATCTGCTCAGCTCTGCAAATGCTTCCCTGCTCGGCCCGGGGCCGACGTGTGCCCGTCCGCAGGACTGGACTCTGAACAAAGTGACAAGTTCTGGCTTCAGGTCCAACCGGTGCTCCTGACTCTGCCTTTGTCAATAATGAAGCCTGGATTTTAATTTATATCGAGGTTCTGTATCTATTTCTTAATTTATTCACAGAATTTGGCACCTGTCCCATGGAGAGAGTAAGATTTGACGGTGAAAGAAAATCTCATCATAGCTATTATTATAATGTTTTTTCTGTTACTATTATTTGCTCTTTCAAATTTTACTCATGTTGATTTAAGATTATGTATATTTATGCAGCACATTTAACTAGTATTTGTTTCTTGGGTTACAAATCCCAGGGAACAGGAAGAGTGTTAGTGAATTTCTTTAAGCTCACGGCTGAATAGGGTACCAACCAGCTATTTACAAATGAGTTTGGGTAGTGGAGAGCTAGTTTCTCAGGAAAATATTGCTTTAGTAATCTACTGGCTAGGCTTATAATTTTTGCTGTTTATAGAATGATAGGATAGACTTGTTTGGTGAAATTGTTTTTATGCCTTTATAAAAAGTCATATGCCTACAAAAAGACATGTGACTGCTTCCTAGCTTTAAATGTCACACACTTACCTTATTATATCAGTTTCTTTAATTCTGTTTTTTGCAACGACATCTGGAGGAATTGTTCTCCAACCAAAGTTCATGGGCCACACAAAGATGCCCCTTTGAAAGTTGTCCACTGTCATATAACTAAGTCAGTAACAAACAAACACAATAACAAAGAAAAAAGTGTCACTTGAGATTGTATACATCTTTATATGCTTGATCAACTGTCTCCATGACTTATTCAGAACAGGTATAGAATGGGGACTTATGTAGGGGATTCTAGATCATCAGCAATTAACAGTCTTCCAAGAAAATTTATGAGTGCAATTTGTACTGGTGGGTAATTGACTGGATTGCTTGCTTTTAATTTATATTTAAAGACATAATATCTTGGCTTTTTTTTTGTAGTAAAAGGGACTGAACTAAGGGGCTTTGCACTGAGCTAGAACCCAAGCCCATTAAAAATGTTTTATTTTGAGATGGGGTCTCACTAAATCACTAAGTTACCCAGGCTGGGCTGAACATGCAATTCTCCTGCCTCAGCCTCCCAGAGTGCTGGGATTACAGGCATGTGGCAGCATTCCTGGCTGTATCCTGGCCACTTCTGAGGAAGGAACAATTCAGGAGCATATATGTGTTTGCAACAAAAGGAAGAACTAAAATTGAGGAAAATAAGTATTTTTGGATTCAGTTGAATATGAAGGGGAATGAATTTGATAATGAACAGTAGGGCTAACAGGTATTTGATATTCAGAATTAGCAGTTACCAAATAGATTATTGGATTAAGGGCTCTGCTCACCAGATAGCTATCATACGTTTTCATTAATTCAAGTGGATAAACAATATATTTCTTAGATTTTTCAAAAATGTTCCTATTGGGACCAGCACTTTCTACTGCTCGTGAGTAATGATATGCTCAGAAGTACAAATGGGATATGGTGTTCTTACCTCATATCTTTGTCATTGATGACTTCAATGACTGGGCAGGCTACCTTCTTTCTGCTTAAATAAACTCTTTCCAGAAGGGGTTCTAGCCAACCAACATTACATTCTACATGAGAATCCAGGAATGTCAGCACATCACCTAGAGAGTACATAAAAAGTTGGAAAATACGATCTACTGAGTGCACGCTTCATGCACAGAGGTTTGAGGACTACTCTAGATATGTGGCTGGAAGGACAGAAGTCTTCTCTTCCCACTGAATTTCTGGATCCTGCAATCTCATTCTATAATAATATGGAGTTTTGATGAACATAGATAGGAGTTTTGATGGGTATCATTTATATTTAGAAATAAAAAAGACCCAGTAAGCCAGTCAGAATGGGAAGCAAGCCTCTGAAGGGAGTATTTAGAATCTGGGTCCTTGCTAAAGTCCCTGGGGGACTTAATCCTGGGGATGGAAGGTGGGGAAATTTATTTTTTGTAAAATTAGAGGGACATTGAAATTACAAATTTTGCTATAGAAATGATAAAGCAAAATAACCACTGTACATAACAGGGTCAAGATAAATTAAAGTGGAGGAACTAGGAAGAATAAGAGGTTTTGTTAGAAGAGTTACTGGATCGGGAGCAGGGAGTGGAAAGATGTTGCTTAATGGGTAAATAGCCATAGCATTTTTGTAAAATGAAAAGAGTTCTGGAGTTTGCTGCACAATATTGTAAGTGTACATTGCTGAACTTACACTTAAAATGATTAAGATGGCAAATTTTATATTTTGTGTATCTTACCACAGTTTATAAAAAGTGTTACAAGAGAAAAAGAAACTGGGACTATAGAAATACTTATAAAAACTTATTTTTTTCCTGTTGTGTGAAGTAACGCTCTCACGCCCTCCAATGAAAATTCAGTAGCATGCACAGCACTTTAAATGATTTTATACAAGTGGATCACGCACACATGAGCGTGTGTGTGTGTGTGTGTGTGTGAGATCAATAATAACTTGAAGAATTAGCCCCTGGCTCAGATCCCCTGTGATCTCTCAGGCCCACCCACAGGAATTACGAAGCCTTTGCCCGGCAGACATCAAGAGGGAGGCTTGGTGCCAGCAGGGCGCCGCAGTCTCTACTAGGAGCTGCAGCCGAGGGCTCACCCCGCCCCCCGCCCCTCCACTGGCCTTGGCCTTCCGTGTAGCTGTACTGCTAGTCCACGAACCCCCGTCAGAGGCCTTTCTCAGGCCACCACTATTGAAAATGGAATTGGTCTTGAACCTGTTTTCTCTACTCTGACTCGGAATTCAGTGCTCCATCAATAGGGAGATGATCCAGGTCACTGCTTTGCTCTGTTGCGCCTCCATTACACGGGAAAAGCCAGCCGTTTCTCCCCTTAACTTCTTCCTGAGCCTTTTGCTGTGAGCATTTAAGGCCTGATGGTCACCTTCATTTTGCCTTACTGTTTTCACGGATCACGCCAATACCTGGCTGCTCAGCTAATACTAGTCATTGTCTGTTAAGTGTTTAGTGTGCTCTGGACTGTGTTCCAAGCATTCTACATGGTTGTTCTTTTTATTCTTTACCACAAATCTACAGTATATGTCTAAGTATATGAGGATATGTCTATATCCTCAGCCCTTTTTATTTTTTATTTTGATACAGGTTCCTGCTAAGCCATTAAATTGCCCCAGCTAGGTTCCAACTCCTGATCCTCCTGCCTCAGCTTCCTGGAGTGCTGGAATTAGGTGAGCTCCACCACGCCCAGCTCTAGCTGCCATTTCTGAAGCACAGAATGAGTTTCGTCAGACACTGAATCTGCCTCGCTGCCTGATCTTGAACTGAACTTCCAGAACTATCAGCAATAAATGTGCGCAGCTTAAAAACAATCACCCAGTCTTAGGTAGTTTGTTATTGCAGGCTGGACGGACTGACGCCTCGCCTCTCAGGTGCTCTTGCGCAGCCTCCTCCTCCGTGGTGGGAGCTTTCGTAGGGGCGTCTGGGTACGTGGCGCACGCGTGCACGCGCGCACGCACGCACGCACGCACGCACGCACGCACGGCTTGTGAAGGTCATTCGGCTGAGGGCGCAGAGTCGGCCGGGCCGCGCTTCCTTCTCTCACCTGCCTCCTCGCTGTGCGTTCTACCCAGAGTTGAGGGAGCAGTTTCCACAGCGCCGTCTCTGTCCCCGCAGAAGTCCTGTCGGCTCAGAGGAGCTTGGATCGACTTCCTTAGTGACAGCTGGCATTTATTTCCTGCCCGGCTCAGAACCTCACAAAGATTCTTATTTATTTGTTGCCAGGACTGAGGAAATCCACATTTGCTTAAAACGTAGTGTAGAATTTTATATTGTTTTATTTGGGGGAGGAGGAGGTGACTCCCGTGCGGAAATGCCCGTGCTCCACGCCCGGACATTTTACTTTCCAAGACTCCAGAACTCAGTGAAGGAGGCCGGAGTTCTTGGTGTCTCTGTCTCTCGGCAGGATTTCTCCTTGCGTCCTCCGTGGATGTTGTACTCGGTGTTGCTGACGCCGAGGGGCAGAGAGGAACAGTGCGGTTGGGACAGTGTTGAGGTTATACACGACCACTGACCACCGTCACCCTGACTCTACTCTTCCTAGCCGATTACTGAACTCCTTTGAGGTCTGCCTTCCGGGGATATTCCTAGGATCTCTCTAATACCGAAATTTGCAATCAGTGGAGAGTATTGTTTACTTTTTTTCAATGAATGTTTAAACTCAAGCTCAGAATAATCAATCCAATCTTGATTGGAAATTGGCAGGATTTTCTGTTGTCTACGACTAGATTCCGGTAATGCTGGATTGTTTGCAGATGAGTTTCATTGAACCTTATCATTATTATTATTATTGTTATTATTATTATTATTATTATTATTTATTATTATTTTTTTTTTGCTAACCCAGTGCTACTCAGTGTGCCAAACAGCTTTGGCTCTTTGTAGAGCACGGACTCCCTACTTACATCTAGTTGACCGACATGGTATACTGTGGCCAACAATGTGGGTTTAGCTTGCCATTTTATTTTACATAACGATGTATAAGTGACAGAAATAGGTTATAGACATTTACAGAAGGATGTTCACTGGTGCTTTCCAGGAAACCTTGGAGTTGGTCAGGAGTGAATGTGGCTTATGGTAAGAGAGGGTACTGTTTGGTCACTGATTATTTTGTAAATGACTCTCAGATTTTCAGAGAGGCTGATACTGTCCTTAGATGGAAATGGGCTGCTTTCCTTCTATTCCCTCATGTATTTGGATCTCTGATCTCACCCTTGCCTGCCCCACCCCTTTTAAATTGTAACAAGTAAGTCTCAGAGAACAGTAGCTGCCTTGACTACTGTCCAATCTGGACTCAGTTTTTTATCCTTCATGTCTTTGCTTGGCTAAGGCATTCCACAGAATATTTCTGCCTTTTTCCTTTGCTCATCTCTGGTTCACAGGGCTCTTCCAGCCCTGGGCTGCCCTCAGCCCAGCTGTGCTTGTGAGCACGGGGAATGCCCTGTGGACTTTCAGAGGACTCACGGCCAGACCAGCCCTGTTCAAAGCCGGCCCTGAATTACATCCTCAACTAAAGCTGGCACAGGATCGTGACAACTTCTCAATTCTCTACGGGAGTCAGGCACATTTCAGGAAGGTTGGATGTATCCAGGGATGTAACAGGTGAGGCTGTTTCTCTCCCATTGCGACACACCTTTATCCTTTCCCCCCTACACTTTCAGGCCTTGACTCTTCTATAATACTACTCAAAAATGTGGGCTACAGACTCTGCTCTCTGTAGGGATAGTAGCAGAAATGGAGAACAAATATTCTGAAACTTTATAGCAACTTTCTAGAGGAATTTATTAATTTATTGTTTTTTCTTACTGTTTTATATATACAGTTATCCTGTAGTATACAGGGGGCATTGGCTTCAGGACATCCTGTGGGGTGTCCTTAATGCTCAAGTCCTTACATAAAAATGGCATAGTATTTGCATATAACCCTCCCATAACCCTTACCCTTTGAATCATCTAGCTAGGGTTTTTCAGATTGGGATTTGTGACCCTTTAGTGAATGATCAAATCAATTTGGTTAGCCTGTCTAGAATTCAAGAACATTAACGATATAGAAAAGAAGACATTAGAGTCCAATGCACATGTTATTTAATGAACTGTCTACTGGAGTTATGTATGTAAGCATGTACTGGTGTGCAATATAAAATTTATTTCTTAACATTGAATATGCCAAACCTATTCTTTGATATTTGCATTTCTTATATGCAGTTCTTCATATATTCTTCACCCGTATCTCAGCTCAAAAGTTATCTACATAAACTGTCTTGACTACCCTATTTTTACATTCGTACCAAACAAATGGCCTTGAGTATTGAATAAGATGAAGACACCATAACATGTTAACACATTATATGGAGTTGACTCTTCTAGATTGAAAGAATAAGGAGGTAAAAGAATTAAATGAAGAACATGAAACTTAATTAGATACTCTATTTAAAATCATTTTAAGAAAATTAGAATATTTGAAAAGAGCATTTATAGGTATTATTTAAGCATGAAAGTTATGTTTATTTAACAAAGTGTTCCTATTCTTCAGCAATGTCTATTTAAATACCTGGCAGTTCGGTATTATAATAACTGTAAATTTATTTTCAAAGGTTCAGAGAAAAGCATGTGTGTAAATGTGTGTGTGTGTCTCTATATATGTGTGATGAAGCACATATTTCGAAGGTTAAACATTAGAATTAACTGATGCATATATTGGTGCTTATTGTGCTATTCCTTCAAATTTCCTTTATGCTTGGAAAACATTTTAATTTAAAGCAAAACCTAGTGAAAATGAATAATAAGTAGTTCCTCACCTGTTGCTTTCTGTGCTCCAGCCAACCTGGCTCTTATTAAGCCGTGTCTCTCTTTCAGGCGAAGGATCCGAACTTTTGGAAACTGAGACATGTATTTATCCAAATTATCTTTTAGGTAGTCTGTATGAGAGTCAGGATGAACAAAAAAACACTTTAATCAACTAGGTCTGTCCCAGAAGTGCTTCTATAATGTGAAACTCCAAAAAACTATCACATTACTACAGTTCATTAAATTATATTCCCTGGGCCATAATTTGATTTCCTGATGTCATTTTCTTAGAAGTATTTTATCTGGGTTCAATAGTCTAAGCTCCCTGATTTCTCCAATCCTAGGGGAGAAGCTAAGCAATGTGTGAAAATTGGAAAACTTGTAAAAGAAACTGATACAACTGTAGTTGGTTAAAACAACTGTCATTCTCTGCTCTGACATTCCTCAATCAGACCTTTCTTCTCTTTTTACATAGCCATAGAGCAATCTAGCTATAGGATAATTTTTTTTTGAGGGAGGTTAAGGATCTATTTATAGGGCTTTCAGTCACTTCTTGGTACAACTAAGCTATTAACATCTTTTCCAAGTAAAAATGGCTTCCAAGAATATTTCTGTGGCTCACACTTCTACTAATTTCATATTTCTTAAAAAGGACTCTGAAAGTTATATCAGTTGCAGGGCCCGCAAGATATAGATCTGCCCCTCATAAAGGGGAATTTTTTTCTGGTTAATAACTGTGTACTGTTTCTGTTTATGTTTTCAAGGCCACATCTTAAAGTTTTCGGTTAGTTTTCATCTGGCATTCCACCGCTTCTTGAACTCAGTATGATTATGGTAAGAATTTTGAGGCTAAAGAAACCACACAGATCACTGTGGCCACAGAAAAAGACTAGAGCTGCTCTCCTAATGTTACCAACCCTTTGCTAGTTTCCAAAATTAAATGCAACGGGTTACATTTTGGGAATACATAATATGGCTGTCATTGGACCTGTGAGATTACCTATATATACAAGTTATTTGACAACCTAAATAGTGAGATTCTTTATTCTGGTAAATAAAAATTAACCTAAAGGGGCAAGGGATTTAGCTCAGTGGTTAGAGCGCTTGCCTTGCAAGCACAGGTCCTGAGTTCGATCCCTGGCACCAAAAAAAAAAAAAAAATTAACCTAAAGATCATGGTGGACTCTGCTTTTGGACTCTGTTGAAACCATACTTCTGTGGTCCACTTGGAAATTTGTCTTCTCCACACTTAACCAAACACAAACCCTCCCTTGCTATTGAGGAAGAATGTATAGGACTTCCATTCTGTTGCTTTCCTTGGAACTTAAAGCTAGTTTTTACAGTCAAAAAAGCTTTCTATTTATTGTGGGACATTTACTCATCAGATTCCATGAAAAAAGACTTGTGGAATTGTAGGGAATACCTCTGGACTGCAAGGCGTTGTCGTTATAAAAATCACTTTTACATGGCAAGGAAGTCCCAGCTAAGTGGAAGCAGAAGACAGCTAGTTGGACAAGGCCTCAGGTGACTTTATTATCCCGTAGACAGACTCGTGACTTTAAGACTCCATTTTAAAATATTTATGCTGGGCTGGGGATTTAGCTCAGTGATTAGAGTGCTTGCCTTGCAAGCACAAGGGCCTGAGTTCGATCCCTGGCACCACACACACAAAAAAAAAAAAATAAATAAATAAAATAAAATATTTATGCTTCATCAAATTAACATATTTTTGCTATCCAAACTACCATTGCCTTCTACCAAACTTCAGCTTTTTAGGAGAAAGCCTGAGTGGTTTTCTTACCTTTGGTGCTGAAGTCATCCACTAGCAGAATCTCCTTGATGAGTTGGGGGGGAGAGCGGTTGAGAACACTGTGAACAGACCTCAGGAGAGTGGACCACACCTCATCTACAAAGCACATGATGATACTGGTGGTTGGGAGCTGATTGTGAACTAGATGCTCTGCACACCTGGGCCGAAATTTAAGTAGAGCACAAGAGATGTGCCAGTGAGATCCACAACATGGTTTGAAAAGTCACAAACTGTCATTGTGTACACACACACACACACACACACACACACACAGACACACCCACACTATCATCTACCTGTCTGTCCTGTCTGCCTCCCTTCCTCTCCCTCTCTCTCTGTCCCTCTCATAACTAGAAACGTAGTTGCTGTAAGGGACTAGCAATGCTAGATGAAAGCGCTTCCATAGGAGGCATCAGACTGCAGCCTAAGGATAGGGGTCTCACAGGTGGTTAGACTCCATTTCAACCCTGCCATCAAGATTTCACAGATCTTCACGCATCCTTAATCTTCCCATGCCTCAGTTCCTCATCTATAATGTGAAATAAATTTCAGAGTTTTACAGCCTCTGATAACCCACGTAAAAGGTCCAGCATAGTTCCTGACACAGGAATTCACTAAATGGTAGCTATTGTCATTATGAAATTATATAGCAGAAGATAGTATTCTGAGTTACTTAATGTTACTGAGTAGTTGATGGTTGCCATTGTAACTGGCCACTGACACATGCCAAAAGACACATCCTTTCTTCTGCTTTGCATGTGAATGTATTTATGGCACACTGTAGAGGGCCAAGTAATTACACTCTCCCCAGCTTCCCTGCCCATTTGGAGGCTCCTTGTTGAGACTGTACTACAGAATAACCATAGTTGGAATCATTTTGCTGACCCAGAAATGAGAGAAAAGCTAAGTGGGAGTCAGTACTCAGGCAGGTGGAAATTGGTCTTGGGATTTTCCCGGCTCTGCAGTTCATAGCACCTTGTAGTGGGCATTCTTCTGTGTCCTGCCTGTGTTACTATTCCCAAGGCAGGGTCCAGTGGAACCTCACAAAGAGTATGCCTTAGTACTGCTAACACAGGATAATAATGAAGAAATAGTATAAGCTTTCTGCCTTATTTTGATTTGAACCTCAAATCACTGTTTTCCTTTTCACAGATGACTGATTGAAATCGTGAAGAGACTAGTCCATGATTATACTTACAGTAAATGGCAGAGCTGGGACCAAAACTACAATCGAGTCTGGGTCCAGAAGTAACAATCAGGAAATCTTAAATCCACAAGAATAAAAACAGCTGACAGTGGATGTGGCATGTGTGAGAGCTGATGCTTCTGTCAAATATGCTTACCCGAAAATTAAGACACAGGTAAGAGTTAAAAGTATAGTGAAACGAATCACATCTGCGTGGCACTTTATGTACAGTTGGCAAAGTACTGTTTTGTCCATAAGTTAATTCATTGCTAGAGTACAATGAATAAGGAGCCAAAAGTAAATGTAGAAATGGAGACTATTTAGTACACTATTTTAGGAGAAAACCTAGAAAGGAAGGATGTTGGTGCAGAGCTAGGCGTGACTGAAGGCAAATTTGTCATCCCTGTTCCCCTCTTTCTCTGGAATAGAAAAGGACAGAATTATATTTCTGAGCTCCAGGGAAAGAGCAAATAGGATTGAGAGAGAAAAAGATAATAAGATTGCTAATAGAGCAAGACCTCTTTCCACTGATTCATATTACAATGGCAGTAAGTACAACTGACTATCTAATCTCCTTCAGTTATTTATTTTTTTCATATCCCATGAAACATTACACACTCCTAGTTTTCATTCACCATTCACTGGCTTTCCCTCTTTAATCTCTTCATTGTTACCTCCTCTTTATCTCTAAACAGAAGATTCTCTGATCTGAATCATGGACTTTATTTTCTTCCTTGTTGTGTGTCACTATAAGATGCCATCCATGTCTCCAGTTTTGATAATGTCTTCCAAATTTATATCTAGAGGAGACTTCTCTTGGAATTGGATTCATACATCAAACAAACTACTCGACATCTCCCCTTCATGTAATCTTAAACATAGAGTATCTTAAGCAGCAATTTTGATTTTACCTCACCTACCCCAACCAATTCTTCAGCAATTCCGCTCTTAAATGATAACATTGTCACTCACCTTGTTGCAGTAATATAGATGTAATTCTAGACTTCATCCTCTTTTTGATGGTAAATAAAATCAGTACATCACTTTCTGCCCATTGTATTGCCAGCATACATTTCAACTCTAACTTTACACTTCCATGTTGACACCCCTAGTTGAGAAGTTACCATCTTTCTCCAGGATTATTGTTAGTTTCCTGACAGGGCTCTATTTTCATTCTTTGTAGTATTCCATTCTTGTGCTTAAAATCTTTCAGTCAATCTGTGACCATTAATCAAAATCTGCTAACTTGACTGAATTAAGGAATGCCCAACAGATTAGTAAAGCACATTTCTGAGTGTGTCTGGATAGGTCATGGAAGTATGACCTTGGGAACTAAACATGGTTCCTGTCCACTTTCCTTTCTGGCACTGTTCCACTCCTCTGCCTCCTGGTCACCATGAACTAAGAGGCTTTGTTGTACCACACCTTTCTGGTATGATGTTACTGCCTTGGAGCCAGCTAATTATGAAGTGAATCCTCTGAAACCCTAAACCAAAATAAACTTCTCTTCCTTTAAGTTATGGGTGTCAGGTAATTTGTCCCAGCAATAGGAGAGCTGACTACAGTCCCTCCTGGGTGAAATTTTAAAAAAGTTAAATTCTTTATTATATCCTAAAATTATCCTGCCCACCAGTCTTCCCACTGGCTATCATTTCACTGCCCACTCACACACTTGACCTAGCCACCTTGCCTTCTTTCATTGTTTACTGAAGTTTTAGCATTTTTGTACCTTCCTCATACCTTCACTGCTGACTTTGTCTATTTAGGTATTAGTTTAAATACTGTCACTGTGGAGTAGCTTTCTCTGGTTACCTTATCAAAATTTAGCTGTTCTTGTATTATTCCCCGTTATAGTCACCTGTGTTTCTGTCACAGCATTCATTTGTAACTTTTATTTCTTTGTCTTCTGCATCCAAAATTTTGTGAGTGTGGGTCAAATCTACCTTTTCTTCCCCTATAGTAGCACAAGCTTTTAGCACAGTTGCAAATAATAAGTATTCGATAAATTTATATTAACTAGATGGATGAATGAGTAGAGATAGAATGCATCTTAAATTTAAAGCTTAAGTAATGAAACAAGAGTTATTTCCCTTTGAGACAGGAAGACGTCATAATATATACAGGTGATAATCTATACAGAGAAGTTTACGGATAGGGGATGAGATGCTAATAAAAACTGTTGTAGCTCAAACTGGAGAAAGGTTCTTTGCTAATGTGATAGTATAGGGGTTGAGGAAAATGGAGAATGTAGACAAAGTCAATATGGGCAGTGGGACAGAGTGCTATCCAGTTACACATAAAAGAGTTTCTGAGGGTCAGTGAGCAATTTCTTGAAGTTACAGAGGCCAATTTTTAAAGAATACAAGTGTGTATGTTCCATTAGTGCCTGGCAACCTGGCAGTTGGAGGAGATAAAGCAAAGGTTGGATTAATTTAACAGGAGTCATCATAACAATAGGTATAAGGAAAAGGCTGGTAAAGAATTTAGGAGGCAAAGTGGTTAAATGTTCCATCACAGGCCTGGGTAGGGAAAGGGGAAGTAAATCTAAGAGAAGTTTAACAGCCTGAATGAAGTGAGGGAATGGAAGACAACAGTGACTTCCTGTGACTTCATGTCTCTAATTTTATAACACAAATTAATGAGAAATGCACATTTCACACTTAAATGTTCTTGCAACATTTGGTGCTGAAAAAACAAATCAGTTCTAAAAAGCAAAGGTCAGCTACACACATTCTGTATGAACCAACAATACTAGCTGTGAAATCCTGAGCATTACTTTATGGTTAAAATTGGGTCGATTTTAGAAACATCCAGGGATGAAATCAAATACATTGGGTGGAGTTAATCAAATGAGTTTATACAGATGACTGTTCTTATATTGTGAATCAGGAACCTTTTGGTCTGTTTTGGAAGGAAGTTCTAAGATGTATAATGCTAGCCAGTCTAAAGTGGAGAAGGGAAAAACTATTACATATTTGAGAGATTCAGGGGCGGCATCTCCAGTCACTAAATATCTGATCCTTCATTCCTTGGAGGTGTCACGGTTCCTTAATTTCATTCAATAGAAACCACTCTGGGTAGATCATGCAGGATTCCACTAGACATTACTATCCCAAACAAGTGAACAGTTTCTGTGCCAATTATTGATAAACATATATTTTAGGTGTGTTTAATGAATCACATTGAAGAAAGACCCTGGAGAAGATGGTATGCTACAGATCATGCTAGTGCTTGGTAAAAAGCAGTCTTAATGGGTGGCAGAGAGGGGCATTAAGAAGATGCCAGAGGCTTCATATACAAAGTTTAGAGAGTGCCTTGATTTGGGTGACTGAGATGTCAGGCCACACTAATAGTTACAAGAGGCTGATTTTCTGCATTACCAAACAGGTTAAACATGTTTCTAGCTATCTAGAAAAACCAGCATGAGTGTTTTGTTCACAGGCACAATGAGTCAGATAGAAAGGATTCTATCATTACTAACTCTTGCACTAGTCATCCATACTAACAGTCATCGAATTTCATCTAGTTTCTGTAGTCAATCCATTTACTATAAACAAATGAAGACTCTGGTCTGCAGAATTTCACCATCCTGGGCATACTGGTAAACAACCGTGGAAGGACAGAAAATTCAGGAATTGAGAAGGATGATGAGGAACTAAGTTTTGAGTCTTTTCTGATACTTACTGGCCTCTTGGCCATGGGCAACTCTCTTGACCTTCTAGAGCCTCAGTTTCTTCATTTTTGGAATGAATATTCAAATGCCTGCACTGCAGAATGGCTATGAAGGTTTGATGAGATAATGGTTATAAAAATACTTTCTGTACTTTACAGTGAAAGCCCATGTGACAACCTATAGTCACCCACAATGCAAATGCATACATTTTGATGGGCACACTGCCCTTTTCCCAGGCATTTCTTTAATCTGAATCTAAGTGCTCAACCTTTTATCAGGAGACTCAGAAAGGATATGCTTCACCCTCTTAGCTTCTGTGGCCTGAATTCTTAGCCACTAACTTGACTTGAATGTAGCCTCTGAAATAAAGGTTTCAAATCAGAAGATTGAGGGAATGATAACATTCTTTCATATCTATGAATTTTTCATTTTATTCCAACACAGTCAAAATGTACTATGTGGGTCAAGTCTCAGTCTTCACAGGTTTGAACAGAAGGTCGGGAGAATGTATTCTCAACTTCTATTTGCAATTCAACTACAGCCTTGACGGGAGTCTTCAGGGGCCTTCACTCCCCAGCTCTAGTATCTTCCAGAGCATCAGGGGCATGGAGCATCCAGCTGAGGAGCCCTGCCTGGAATTACAGCCTTTCCCTGAGACCTTAGAATTATTAGGGTTTATTTGCCTTGTACTGATAAGAGGGTATAGTAATATAAAACATTTACTTTTGTGCTTTGATCTTTCTAGGGTAGACTCTCCCTGACACTCAGTCTAAATCATCTTGCTACTGAGAACTTTAAATCAAACTCATCTCCTCCACTCAAAAGGTCTTAGCTAGCTGATGCTGTGGATACTGAGGCAAGTGTGTATCCATACAAACGACACAACTTAAGCTCCAGAATACAAACTACCAGCATCAGCATTCACTACTTAACAATTGTCTATTTGGAGCAGGTGAAATTGTGAGGGGAGAAGGGAGGGCGGGAGGTGATAGAAATAGTTCTGGGTGGGGAGTAGTGCTCTTTCCCTGCTGGGCATGACCTCAGGCGAATCACTGCCTCCCTCACCCCTTCTCTTGACATAAGGAACTAGGTTAATCACTTTTGAACCTCCATGTAGTATTAGCATTCTGATTTTCCATGTAGCTTTAGCTGCATGCATCGCTGATTTACGCGTGAGGAAGAGAACTGTTTAATTTTATCCAAAGTCATGTGATTATAAGGAAACATAGGAAGGAGGAGCCATAGCTTGTGGGAAGAGCTCTAGAATTAGAAGTTGGGAAATTTTCTTTTGATTCTCAGTTCTGCTGTTAGGTTGCTGTTCTTTTACAGCCTCATTCTTCTCTTCTGTAAAATTTATGGGCGAGAATTTCTTTCACAGTATTGTTGGGAGGACTGCTTGGAATAAACATACCACACAAACACACACACACATACACATACACACACAAACAAAATCTACATACATACTTACTCTTTCCACGTGAGTCACCAGAAGGGAAGGCATCCCCTTTATATAGAGAGCCCTGGCAAGCCAATAAGAGGTGGATGTGATATTGGTCACCATGAGACACCGTAGCCAGGAGTCAAGGAGAGAACCAGCCAGGTGAAAGAGGGCTTATTACTGAGTGAGGAAGAATGAGAAGATGAAGGACTAAGCACCAACCCTGTCACTTGTGAACCTCACTCACTCACTTGTGGATCCTCAGGCAAGTAAGTCACTTGGCCTTCTCTCTGTTTTTCCCCTTTCATTTGTTAACAAAGAGATGTGACATTTTCTCAGTCTGGTTTACCTGTTTAAAGGATCAAATGAGATCCTGTGCATGAAGGATTAAACAAGCTGGCTGCTAGGCATGATGTGCCTGCTCATGGTAGGCAACGAGCGAATACCTCATGGAATGACATGAACTGCCACTATCCGAATAACACACAACCCAAAACACAGATTTTTCTGTCTGTCTGCAGCTTCTCACTAGGTAAATCTGGGGACAATGACGTTATCTATCTGGAGGAACTGTTCCCAAGATCACGTGAGAATGCAAGTTGGATGGGCCTTTATAAATACGTACTTGGTTTCTTACTATTACTGTTTATCATGCATGTCCAGCTACCAACGTTTTAGAAGCAGGACCAGCTTAAAAGGTATTTGAGCTTGGCATGCTATGGATGTTTCCAGGCTACTCTAAAAGCTCCTTTCATTTTTGAAAGCAAACAACAAAACAGAGCCTCTAATCATTGCTGTTTTCCTTGAATTTTTGACCTTTCAGTAAAAAAAAGTTCTTCTCTTTCTGAGTAGTTTTGTTCTGAATGGGTCAGGCAGAACAGCCCAATAGAAAGTCATTTTCTAGGACAAGGAGACCTAGGGCAATACTACAGCAAGAATTTGATAAAATTAGGTACATAGTTAAATTGGGCCCTGGGTAGATGTGTGAAAAAGCTGTGTAAATAGGTTGAACGTCTACATTTACTACTCTCTCCTAGGAATATTTCTAGGTCTACAGCAGTATTTGGGTAATTGAACAATTTGCTTTTGCTTTGATATTTCTTAGTTTTAACCTTAATTAGGCAGCATTTAACCATTTTCTTTTCTAAAATTAGTAGTAGAATTTTTTTCACATAACTTCTCTCATCTTTCTTTTTCTTACTTCTCTGGTTATACGGAGAATGTGACATCCAAAGTTTCAGTAATCATCACTTGGCCATATTTAATGTTTACTATGTTATGGTCTAGCTTCCACTTTTAAAACGTTTTCTTTCGTTTCTTGTTTTTCTATAAGTATTTTCAGTGAAACAGAGCAGGAACCCTAATGTTCAAACATAGCTTACAAGTGCATGTGTATGTGTGCGCACGCACGCACACACATGTGCGTGTGCAAACACACTATGAAGAGGCACCACTGCATTGCAGGTGTAAGCAGGAAATAACCCCTTCATTTCCATTCTGTGAGGTTTTTTTCCTTGCCCCAGACTGTTTTCTCAGAGAGATTTCATAACTTCTTCAGTCAATTTAGGTAATATTTTCTAATCTATTAATTACAAAAGCACTCTCATTTCATTACTTAAAGAGTCATTCCTTATAAAATAAAAACTTTGAATTTCATTTAACTTTAAATTTCTTTTTTCTCTCAACCTGATAAACTTTTAGAGGACTGAAGTGTGGAGAAGGTACATATTCAATTTATTTTATCTCTTCTAGTTTTTCAACCTCTTTGATTTTTCCCTCCTCCAGTAACTCATTAATTCTGGGTTTTGACCTCAGTAGGGTTAAAATTAAACTTCTCAGGAGTTTTCCTTTCCCCGCAGTAATTTAGGCTGGCTTGTGGCAAGTGTTCAGTGCTATCTTCTGCTTTTCACTTGTGCCAAAAGAAAACTCTGGTTAGCTGTGCAGAAAAGAACCAAATTCTTAGTTGATGCTTCCCACTCTGTATTAAGAGAGTAAGGACCCATTCTAATTGCTTCATTGAAGGGTTCGCCAAAGTTCTGAGGGAGAAGCAAGGCAACTAGGCAATCAAGTAACGTTACGTCCAATGAACGTCCAATGAACGTCCAATGCGGTAATTCTCATGGTACTTTTAAAACTAAATGCTGCCAGCAAACATTTCTTGGAGTCATTTTTCTCTAAATTCAGATAAAGGAAATATACTCTTAAAGTAAGTTCATTTTTGGAGTTTCATCTTAATGATAGGTGCAGGCCAAAAGACAGACTGCTCTGGGTTTTTAGTAGGTAAGACTGTATTTCAGCAAAAATTTTGTGTGTTTGTATGTGTGTGTATCATAGTTGATGAAAATAAACTTCAGTAAATTAAGAACAAGAATAGCGAGGACTAGCTTTTTATAAAAAGATTGAATATGTGATTTTAAAATGATTGTAGGGCTGGGGATTTAGCTCAGTGATTAGAGTGCTTGCCTTGCAAGCACAGGCCCTGAGTTCGATCCCCAGCACCAAAAAAAAAAAAAAAAAAAAAAAAAAAAAAAAAAAAAAAAAAAAAAAAAAAAAAAAAAAAAAAAAAAAAAAAAAAAAAAAAAAAAAAAAAAAAAAGATTGTAAAAAGCATTTAAGTATAAGCATATTTTACATGCCAAAATTCTAGGCAAAGATGAGATTATATTATACTTACTGACATAAAACATTCTTTTAAATAAAGAGATTTCTTTTCCTTGGATGGCAAATATTAAAATTAAAAGCCAAAACTGAAGACAGTTACCTCCCTTAAAAGTCAAAACATTACAATTAAAGATGAAAACAATAATAAAGATATGAATTAATGAATAAATATAAATCAGTTAATACAACAGTGTTAAACAGGATATATTTACTTCAAACAAGATATTAATAGATTCTGTATATTCAAAATGGAAAATCAGGAAGTTATTTTTTTAAAAAAGTCATTAGTAATTTTAGACTTATTACAAGATTCATTTTAATTGCTCTCTCTCACTCTCTTAAAGTATAGTCAATTTTCAAAAAACATTTCAGATAAACACATTTTAAATTCCTATTATATACACCCGTATCTTTAGCATACACAATACTATTCTGAATGTTAAGTGAATGTGAAATAAAGCTAAAAACACTTTTCGTGAGAAGCTTATAATCTCACTGAGAAGGAAAAACAGATGCCTAAGGCACTAGTGAATGCAGCACACACAATAGGGTTTCAGTCTGATGGGGTTGCATACATTAAAGGTTTTGGAATTTGGAGGTCACAGCCATGCCATGGGCCAGGTGGAGGGAGGCTATTGTTGGGTTTTGAACAATGTTGGATTAGCATGTGTGGGAGAAAATGGTGAGGGCTGTGTAAGAGGGGAGGTACAGGCAGGCTGTGGAAGAGACGAGCTAATAAAACTTTCAGAGGATGGTGATGTGTATAATGTATAGAAAAGGGCCATGGAACTGGCATCCTTGTGCCTCTTGCCAGAATCCCGTAGCAAGGGCGAGGGTCACGGACAACCCTGGAAAAGATAATGTCAGCACTGTGGATGGCAGAAAGGAATTTTTATACTTTTGGAAAAGGCCATGAAATTGCATCTCAGTATTTTAGGAATGGTTCTTTGGGACTTAAACTGGAAGGGAAAGAAAAGCAGGTATGTAAGAATCTGATTCTAGAATTGAGGTAGAGCGCTTGCTTCAGCAGAACATATACTAAAATTAGAATTGAGGTGGGGAAATTGTCCTAGTAACCTTGCTTGTCTCCTCTAATTAATGCTAATCCTGTCCTAGAATATCAGTTAATTCATCCCTAAGACGTTATTAACTAGTAACTAGTTATTATCTTTACTGAAGGGAATTGAATTTAAATAATATAGCAAATCTAAGATTTTTTATCTTTTTTGTCAATCTCTATTTAATGAACAGTTACAATACTGCGTTAATTAATCCACAATGGTGGATATGGGGTAGTACAAAAGGCAGTAAGGGAGATATTCTCCATACTCTTGAAATCTTGAAAATTAAAGCTTGTAGTGGCTGTCACTGTGCCTATGTTAAGGACAATCCATCCTCCTGTGTTTTTATAGATGTGTATCTTGATTGTTTTCCCTTTCTCTTACACACACACACACACACACACTTTCTTATGATATTTTATTACAGTTTTCTCTTTGATTTTTTTTTTTGGTGCTGGGGATCGAACTCAGGGCCTTGCGCTTGTGAGGCAAGCACTCTAACCACTGAGCTAAACCCCCAGTTTATGCTGACTTTTAAAATCTGTTATCTTTAAAAATTGTATTGTGTATATTCCTGCAAGGCGTTTTAAATACTTTTAGGGCAAGAGTGCAAATAAATAAAATCAAATAAGAAAAAAAAACAAAACCCAAAACTTCACTCCAAATCTTTCCTGTCTGATGAACAAAATGCGTTTAGTTTGTATTTTCTTCCCACCTTTATCCATACAAATACATAATTTAAATGTATTTACCATCAGAATGTTTGAGTAAAAGAATAAAATCGTCCATTGTCCTTCAAGGAGGAACAGCACCAGAGGGCTAGACAGGTTTTGGGGCGCCCCGTGCTCAGGCGCCTCTGGGGCAAGCCTGCCTCCTTCATTCCCTCAGCGAGCAGAGCAGCTGGCAGCGGCTGGTCCTCTGGGAACGCGCCTGTATTTAGCCAAGGCGGGCTGTGTGATAAGAGGGTGGGTCCCGGCCATGTGCTGTCTGACTCACCACCTCAAGCACACGTGTCCATTCTGCTGACTTGGACAAACTCTTCAGAGGACAGAGCCTGCCTGTAACTTTTCTAGACTGCAAGGCTTCCCTTCTGCAGACCGAATTATTAAAACTAACAAGTACTGGGAACCGTTAAACTGTGCATAAGTCACATGGATGATAACATCATTATTATTTGTTTTTGGCCTCACACACTGGCCCTTTCTCCAATTTGGGGCCGGAGGTTCTGCTTCTGTGCTGTGTGTGATTCCTTCCCAGACTCCATAGCAGTCTGCCTGGCCACTAATGGCATTTTCAAACAAAGCTGCTTCCATGACTACTGCATTCCCTTGCATTTTCTGTTTAAATATAAGTATATGTAATCCTGTGATGTGCAGGATTTCAGAGTAGGGCTGGGCCAATATCATTTTTTAAAATTTTTTAAAATTTTAATGGTACATTTTAGATGTACATAGTGATAACATTCATCGTAGGGGATTTGTACCTGTACATAACATCTGGGGTGAGGGAAGGGGAATGGGAAAAAAACGAAGAACCAGTATCATTTTTAAAATTATTCTTGCGGGATAACCAGCAAGAGGAGGGAGAGAGCACAGAATAATTTTGAGTGTGGATTTTAATCACACCTCTTCAGTTACTAGTTTATGATAGCAGACAATTTAATTTCCCAGAGCCTCAGTTTCCTCATCTGGAAATGTTTTCTGGTCAAGGCTGTGCATATCACCAAGGTGAGGAATACGAAAGGCCCAGTGTTTGGTCTAAACAGGCAGTCAGTCTGTGGCCAATAGCTGTTTGCCAGTGGCTAAGAGATTGAAAATGGCTTCACGATAGCTGGCATTATAATGAGAAGGTTCCTTTTACTAAAGAGTACAGTTCATCAGTCTCTGTCTTTTCCTAGCAAAAACTGGCTAGAATGTAACTCTTGACTACAAAGAAGAGTTTTCTACAGAAGCTGAGCAAGGCCACCGTTTATACACTGCATGTGCTAAATCTGAATCTTGACAAGCCCTAATCCTAGTTTCCAGGTGATGATTATTTAGCTCAAGGAAAAGAAAATCAAAGTACACTTGGAGCTGAATTATCAATTAACAAGTAGTGAACATATGGTTACATTGCACCCTCACTTAGGAGTGGGCCAAAAAAGCTGGAAACCAAACTGTATTTAAATCAGATCGAATGTCTGTGACTTGGTTGACCTTCTGATGATGGAATTATAGAAATTTAATTGTTCAAAGGACTGTTCCTGGTGGCTCATTGGACAGCTTTAGCACCTCACTACTTTGGGACCATAATGCAACTTTTGAGCACCCTTGTCTGTTAATTTGATCCATAATGTTGGCCACCTCATTTCTCGGAGTTTTATGGAATTCATCTATGGGGCATTCAGGCTCACTGTAAATGACTAACTCTACAAATACAAGTGACATTTTTTGGCAGTGTAAGGGATTGAATGTTGGGTCTTGCATATCCTGGCAAACATTCTGCCACAAAAGGAAAGAAATGGATCCTGAGCTAATAGGAACTAAGGCCAGTAAAAAGAAGTATAGAAACAGGGCTGGAGAGGTAAGTATATAGAGAGAAATCAGTGCATATGTTGATATCAGATTTTTTTCTTTTTCGTTTTTTGGATGGTAGAATATTTGGATAGGATCTAATGATTAATGCTGCTCTGATTCTTTAGTTGGCCAGAACTCACACAAAATTATTACAAAATAAATCTTCTCTATATAAAAGCCAAAGTAGTTGGGACTAAGGAAAGAGAAGAGAAATGGGTCTTACCCAGCAGGTCTCGTGTCTTGAATGGCTCTATCCACTGGAATCAAATCGCTAAGGTAGACATTGAAGTTTCCTTCTTTCCATCTTCTTTCTGCTTCCTTCTCCTTTCCAGACGGAACAACCACAGGACGTCCAAACTGACCTGGAGCTTTGGGGTCCCTTGGAGAAAGTGTTACGTCTATTCTTAACACCTGGTGCAGTCCATGGTCTTCAGGTAAAAGGGCTTTCTCATGACTCAGACTATGTTCTGCAGGCTGGGCCCTGGTGGTTGAATTGATTCTTGCTGGCTGAAGACCCCCATCTAAAGCATATCTGGTTTGAGAAACTGTTACTTTCTGTGAAGCAGGTGAGGAGAAAGATGCTTCACTTCTAATCTTGGAAATTTGTTTTACTCTGCTTTTATCCAATACTTCAGGAGATGTAGTTTTGATTTTAGAATTGGAAATCTCTTTGGCATCTGTCTTTAGCTCCTCCTCCTTGGTTATAATTACAACGTGGCTTTCAGAGAAATCAAGTTTCTTTGGAAGAGCTGCTTTGGCCCCAGCATCCTTTGGTGAGCCTCTCGACTTTATCTTGCTCATAGACGGCTTCCTTAAGCTCTTTGAGTCAGCAAGGAACTTGAAAAGAGGAAGACCCTTCCGGACTTGGGGTTTATTTGCATGTAGTTCTTTGCTCAGAGTCTCAGTTTTATGTAAGGCTACAGCTTTCCCTAATTTTGGCACTGGTGGGCTGGCCGGGTATGTCCTCTTATTTGCTACTGCTTGTGACTGCTGCTTTGCTTTGTCAGTGATGGTCCTGTTGAGGTCCCGCTCAGCTGCTTGTTTTAATGTGTCACTGGTGAGATTATGAGTCTTCAAGGTCTCTTGCTTTGCACCGACAGGTCCTTTGTGCTCTGGTATTTTGACCAGTGCAGTTCTTGGTGCTATGAGGCGGCTCTTCTGAGCCTCCTGCACTGTTGTGTGGTTTGGTGTCGTCTGGAGAGAGGAGGCTTTCGGTTTGCCATCTTTCAGCTCTGTCTTCTGCTTGGTCAGAGTCCCAGGGGGAGTCTGCAGATGTGCAGGATGCCACAAAGGCAAAACTTTGCCCTTTGCCAGGGTGTTCTGCATTTTTCTTTCCCTCTGGGCTTGATCCAAATCATCCTCGATCCCAAGCACACCCTCATTTGTCTTTCTAAAGTTCTCTTTACCCCACACCCTCTTCCCCTGTCCCCTTGGGGAAGGCCTCATCTCTTTGATGCTGCTGGAAAGGGTCTGCACTTGGTCTGCCTGACCTCTGAATCCTGTCTGCTCCCTCCGCACGATATCTTCCTTGAGGATCCGAGTGTTGATCTCACTGAATGAGAGGCGGAGAGCTGCCATGTCAAAGAGCAGCCAGATGACAGAAGCCACAAATATAAATGCCAAGACTCGCCCACTTCCTCGGAAAAACTTTCGAATCTTGTTCATGGTACAAAGGCTTCCCTTGCAGACTGCCCTCCCTCTGAGCCTGCTTACCTGGCTGGAGACAGAGCTGAAATAGTAGCAGCAGCAGCAGCAGCAGCAGCAGCAGCAGCAGCAGCAGCAGCAGAGTTGCCAGAAAGCACCCCCCACATTGAACACAGCAGGAAACAGCAGTCCAAGGGGGACGCTCAGCTCCTGCTGCCTGTCAGTCTCTGCCTGCGTGGCATTGCACAGCAGAGAATCTGTGCCTGCCCGCTTGGCCCTGGCTATACCCAGGGAAACACCAGACTCTAGTCACACTGGGAGCAGTGGATTGCAGCACGCAGGACAGCTGGCCATGTCACTGGCCTTGTCTCTGGGAGCCCACGTCCACCTTCCTATGGCCCAAGAAGAGGTGGGGGCCACTTCCAGCCTGTAGTTTCTCTCCTCCCAGTTCTCCTCTGTATGCTGTAACTCAACACCACGTCTCATAAGGAAAACATTTCCAGCCATTACCCAGAAAACTTCATTCAGCCCTCACCTTCCGTGTTATATGAGAGTGTGTATGTTTTAAGGGCAATTAAACAGTAAGCAAGCTATCTAAGTCGGAGGCCATGTGTTCCTGATTTCAACCCCACCTGCCCTACGCTGTGTCATTAACCCTCTGGTACCCAAGTGCCAGCGTGCTCTCTCTGAGCAATGGGTCTCTGACCTTAATGTTTCAGCTTTGAGCAGTTAATAGTTTAAAGTGGGCATCGAGCATATCCTTATCACCATCACCAGAGGTGGATGTCTAGTTATTCAGAATATTCCTGTGTGAGTGTATTCTTTTTTTATTAGGCCAACTATTTTTATTATTGGATTTAATACACACAAATTAAAGTAGTCATATTACATAGAAGTTTCTAGACACTTTGCTATGGTCTAAATGTTTATATTTTCACCAAATTTACATATTTAAAACCTAATAATTAGTGTAATGATATTAGGATGTGGAGCCTTTAGGAGATAATTAGATTGTGACAATGGAACCCTCCCAAATGGGATCAGTGCCCTTGTAGAGGAGATCTCAGAGAACTACTTCGCTTGTTCCAGCAGGTGAGGACGCAGCAAGAAGGCACCTTCTAAGAGCCAGGAAATGGGCCCTCACTTCCTAGTCTCCAGGAATGAGAGAGATTAATTTATATTGGTTGTGCGTCACTCGGTGTATGGTATTTTGTTACAGAAATGTGAATAGATTAAGACACATTCTCAGATTCAGCACTCACCTTATCATGGACTAGTAACAAACTAAGGATTACACCAGATCTCAGACCTGACTCCAAGTGACCCTGGTAAACTGATAGGACAGTGGTTCTCACATAGGATTTATGTTAGAATCACTTGGAAGAAGTCTTCCCACATTCCAACTAATTGATAAGTGGGAGGTAGAAAAGATAGTAGATTTGGTATATTATATTATATTATTTAAAAACTTCCCAGGTCTTTTCTAATGTACAGTCAAAGTTGGGAAATACTGATTTAGAATAAAATGCCTGTCTATCTATCTATCCATCCATCCATCTATCTATATCTATCTATCTATCTGTTCTTTTGAAAAACATATTTTTTGGTTCAAAAATGAGTATGTTGTATATATTGGTTTTTTAACATTCTTCATGTGATTATTAATTTTTTCAGAAATACTCAGAGAGGTAAAGGATTCTTTAATGTATAGCTATTTCCAGAAGAATTCGGCATTTGAACCAGTGGACTAAGTAAGCAAGATCTTTGTTCACCTAACATATTGAGGGTCCAGATAGAACAAAATGACAAAGTAGAGGCAAATTCACTCTCTGTGTTCTAGAAATGGGATTCATATTCTTCCCTGCACTTGCACTTCAGAACTCCAAGTTCTCTGGCTTTTGGACTTTGGAACTTGTACAAGTGGCCCTGAACCTCCTTGGGCCTTGGCCTCAGACTGAAAATCATCCCACTGGCTTTTCTGATTCTGAGGCTCTTGGACTTGGATTGAGTTGTGCTACCAACTTCCCTGATTCTTCATCTTGTAGGCAACATTTTGTGAATCTTCTCAGCTTCCATAATTGTGTGAGCCATTTCCCCTAATACAGCCCGTCATATATTATCAATGTACGTATCTATCTATCTATCCACTCATTACATTTGTTCTGTTACCCTAGAGGATCCTGACTAATATGGCCCATAATTTTAGTGAACTTCCTTCTCAGTCAGATTAAAACCTAATAGTAACTACTCATCCTCAGAATGACTGAACCAGCATGTAAATTTTCATGTTGTTAGTTATAGCAGTGGTGGGTAAAGTCTGAGGAACGTTGCTCAGGAGCACCACTTTCTGAAGAACCCTGAGAGGTCTTTAGACCATGCTGCCATTTATTTGGAAGCACCTAGTGTCCATGCTTAGAAGTAAATTTAGGGTCCCAAATACTCGAGGAGGGAAGGCAGTATGCTTATTCATTGCCTTCTACATTTGACCTTTGAGACTGTAGTTTGTCTCAAGGGAGGGAACCCAGATAAATGCAGCTATGGTGACACAATTCTCTGACCCCTGGTTCTCCTCTGTTCAGTGCCTGCCCATTCTTACTTGGAATATCCACAAGGGTGGAGTACTGAGCACTCGGCTCTTTCCACCAAGCATACCTACCTCTATTTGTCTCAAGTTCTAATATCTGTTGAGAATGTTCTGTGCCTCAGGCCCTGTTTTGGGTATTGAGAAATACTGACTAGAAGGATATAAGACTTAGTTCTTGACTTTGAAGACCACATAGCTTATTAATGAGCACAGGCATGTGGGGACCTTTCACGTGGTATAATACACAATATGTAAATTGAGAGAAATTATATTCTGTATTCTATGGGACATAGCTTACCTTCGGTAAATGTGGGTAATTTCTAAAGAACATAATTTTCTGTGCTTATACTGTGGTCTATAAAAGAAATATTACTTGTACGCGAAAAGCAGACAAGTTAGCAAAAGCAGAGAGGTGAAGATAGAGCATATTACCACAGGAGAAGCACGAGTTTTGAGAGCCAGCATGATGAGAAGCAAAGGCCTTGGCATTTGTGCGTGTGTGCGTGTGCGTGTGCGCGTGTGTGTGTGTGTGTGTGTACAGTATGTCTCAAGCACTTTGCTAAATTCTTTCCATGGAGTATTTCATTTAGTATTTACTTCCATTCAGTAGAAAGATAAAATTGTACCTCCGATTTTGAGGTCAGGAAATGAAAATTTAGAAAGAAAAGAAATAGTAGAGAATGGAAGAGTTGGATCTTAAAAACATAACTGGACAATGCTATAGTCCATGTGCTTCACTATTGAACAGTATTGTATGATCTTGCAAGTTATTTAATTTTATGTGGGAGCAATAAAAAGAAGAAAATATTTTTTGCCTTGTAGATTAATGTGAAGATTAGAGAAAATGATTTAAAGTTCTTTTTATATTGAGTGCACCCGTAAATAATAGGCATTGCCATTAATATCATCACTAACACTTTGCTGTAATGGGATGTGAGGTGTATGGGACAGCTGACATACCAGCTCTTCCCCCAAACCAAACAGAAGTCTGATGACTAATATGATTCTGGCAATTGGGCAAAACATACTTGTAAGTATTTTATTTTATTCTTGACATTTATATTTCCTTTTATGATAGAGTGAATCGATGACAACTGTTCACTGAGAACCCACTACATGCCCCAAACATGAAGTACATAGCATCATCTTTGCTTTTAATGACCTGAAAATTCCAGTCAGGAGAACACCATTAACATAAAAGAGTACAATTATTTACAATCCACATTCTAATATGAAGAAAGAAATTTTTAGTATCGTGGTTAATTTAAATTATACAATTGCCTTAAACACAAAATGAAATGCTTTGCAAATATTTCACTCTACAAGATTCAAGTCTTATCCAACCATGTCCCCATATCAAAGGGAATGTCAGTTGGAATTACTTAAACTCTTGTGACAAGAGTCAATATTTTTATATCCTTAATATGCTTGACAGCTTTAAAACACTCTTTAAAATATATCCTTACTCTTCCATACACTTTTGACCTAAAAACAACAGCTTTCTCTCTCTCTCTCTCTCTCTCTCTCTCTCTCTCTCTTTCTCTCTCTCTGGCTTTTCCTTCCTAACCAAAACACAAATTACTTGCAATTGGAAATAAAAACATTAAGAAAATTAAATTAAAGTCTTAAGAGTATAAGCCAGAGAAAAAGTAACATTGGCCAAGTCCCCTGAAACTAGAGAGTGGCTTGGTGGTCAGGTCTGTTCTATAGTACTGACTTGGCCACCCCAGTAGCTGTATAACTATAGCCGTATCATACTTGAAAACATTCCTCTAAGGAGCCCTTCCAATCCTGCTGCTGAGTTTGTGGGACTCTGTGAGGATGTAGAAGTTGGTTATAGTAGTATTACAGACTCAAGCCTACAGATCTTCAGGGATAGTAGCAATTATATAGGTGGCCTACCAGTTTATACATCCCTCTTCTTATTTACCTCTTTTCTAGCCGCATTTGATGTTTCATACCTCAGACCAATGACCAAGTGAGGATCAAAAGAAATAGAAAATAAGGAAATTAAGAAATTAAACCTTTAGTAGAAGTCAGGGTAGAACAATGCCCAATGATATATATATATATATATATATATATATGTATGTATGTATGTATATATGTATATATATACGTATATATATATGTATATGGACTATAGATGTATATGTATATATATGTATATATGTATATATATACGTATATACAGTAGCAGTATATAGTATATATATGTATATATATAAATGATGTTGTTTTTAGTTGAGTTGTATTAATTTCCGTGTTATCAGCAGAAAGCTAAATGTACAAGGAGCTTGGTTATGTGAGGCACGCCACAGTTGGAGAGCTTGCTTGTCATCTCAAATGGTGGAACTGGGGAAGCTTTAGCTGGTCACATTTCTCAAGATTCAGTACATTCGAAGTTGGAGGGTACTTCAGTATGTAAATCTGGAGTTATAAGTGACACTGAAGAGTTTTTTGGAGAGCTTAATTCAATTAATAATCTGATTCTAGCTGTGTAGTAAAAATTTAAAGGTATATTTTAGTTTCTTTTTCTGTAAAATTTGTGTAGTAGAAGGACCTGCTCCCTATTCTAGTCCATTCTGTATGGTTCCTGTAAATATAATCGTATTATAGCAACTATTTACTGAGAATTTACTGAGCACCTGCCACTAGACTAGTCACTTGGCATTAGTCATCTCATTTAACCATCAACATTTAATTTTCATAAACTAGATTATAAACTGTTTAGCAGTTTATCTCTGTGTATATTTACAGTGGAATCTATATCTTTGTTCTACTCCCATTGCAAATATCCCTGAATCATCCTCATTGTTAATCAGTAACAGCTCAATAAACAGCTTTTTCTCTATTCTTACACCTCCTCCATGGGAATACAGAATTTAAAAAGTATTAGTACCAGTACCCTGGTTTGGCATCTAGAGTATTATTTGGGGGTATTTGAATGTTTATGTGAGCATATTCTCAGTGATTAATATGCTTTCTTTTATGATATTTATTGAAGTGCTCACTTCTAACTACAAAGAGAAATACAAAAGGGAAAATACATTTTATGGGGCATAATGATAAAAAATGCCTCGCTGAATTTCTTTTTTCCGAGCTTTATTGATGTTGATTTATAATTAACACACAAAAATATTAAAGGTGATGTTTTGATATACATTGGGAAATGATTACCTCAACATAGCTAACTTTACATTTCCATCACTTCATGTAGCACTTTTTATGATCTGTCTGAACAAGTGCCAAGCCTGAAATGCAGCATTGTTAACTATTGTCATCATGCTGTATGTCAGGTATCCAGAATTTATTTATCCTGAATAACTGAAACTTTGTAGCATTTCATCATGACCCTGTTTTCTCCAGTCCCATCCTCTGGTGTCCACCATTCCACTTTTTGTTTCTATGTCTGACTCTCAGATTCTGTAGGTGAGATCATACTTGTATTTGTCTTTCTGTGCCTGTTTTACTTTCACTTAGGTTAATTTCCTTCAAATTCATCCATATTTTTGCAAATGATGGAATTTTCTTATTTTTAAGGTTGGATAATATTCCATTGCTGCATTTCTTTATCCATTATATAATGCTGAACATTTGGTTGATTCCACATGGCGGCTGTTGTAAATAGTGCTACAATGAATATGGGAGGGCAGACATCTCTTTAAGGTACAGATTTTATTTTCTTTAGCCATACATAACAGAAATATATCGCTGGATCATATGACAAGTCTGTTTTTCTGTTTTTGAGGAACTCTCATACTCTTTTCCATAGCTGATGTACTAACTGACATTTTCATTAGCAAAGTTTAAAGATTTCCTTTTCTTCACATCCTCACTAATGCTTATCTTTTATCTTTTTGTTAATAGCCATTCTAACAAGTATGAGGTAATATCTCATTGTGGTTTACATTTTTCGGATAATTAGTAATGTTGAACATCAAAAAAAGATATTTGTTGCCTATTTGAATGTCTTTGGAGAAATGTCTTTTCAACTCCGGCGCCCATTTTTAAATTGTTATTTTTTTTACTTGCTATTGAGTTGTTTAAATCTTTTATTAATAAGTAAGAGCTCTATAAACTAGTTGTGTTTTGGATATATGCAAATATTTTCTCCCATTTCATAGGTTGTCTCTTTACTCTTGATTGTTTCCTTTGCTGTGCAGAAACTTTTTTGCTACAATCACATTTGTCCATTTTTGCATTTGTTGCCAGTGCTTCTTGGTGTCAAAAAAGTCATTGTCTAGAACAATCTCAAAAAGCTTTTTTTCTAGTAGTTTTAAGTTTCAGGTGTTATGTTGAAGCTTTTAATCAATTTTGAGGTGATTTTTATCTCCAAAATACATTATGCAGACTATTAGCAATAATATAAAATTATTTAATCAAAGAGGGAAAAGATTTGCACATGGAAAGTGTAAAACACTGATGAAAGAAATTAAAAATACAAACAAATGAAAAGGTATCTTGTGTCCAGGGAGTGGTAGGATTAATATTGTTAAATTGTTCATACTACTTGAAGCTATAAATTAAATTAAAATCTCCTTAAAGAGAAAGTAACTTAATACTAAGAAATACTGCTTTTTGAGTAGTATTGGGCTTTGCAGGACCACAAACCACTGCAGTCTTTAAAAATTTCTTGTCTGCCAGGAACAAAATTTTTTCCCTTAAGGATGACATCACCTCATTGAGAAAAACACATGCATTACACTATAATCTCTTCCATAAAAGTACAATTTTATGTGAATAAATCTTGTAAATAAATAAATGCTTTTTCATATAAATGAATAATGTCTCTCATAAACAAAGACTTCTATTAGAAAACTTTTTCATGACAGGGAAATGAAATGGAAAATATCAGTTATTGATGAGATTGCCATTTATAGAGGATGAAGGTAGTAAGGTTGAAGGAAAAGAGAGGATATATCCCTTTCAGATAAAAGTAAGGACACAAAGAAGACAAGAATTAGTCTTATGAGCACAGGTGTATTAAATAATTAATTCAATAAAACTAGTAGATAACATTTATTTTGAAATTTCATCTCTTTAAAGGGACATAAGGGTGAGCAGTGATGGAAGGATGTTTAGGGTTTGTACCTAATGGCTTTGTTTTTTTGTTTGTTTTTAGAGAGGTACGAGGTAGACCAATTGCGAACAGTAAAGAGAGAGTGGGTTCTTTAAAAAGACAAAATTATAATAAAAATTCAATTTTTTTTAGTAATTCATGAATTGGTGAAATATCTCTGGAAGTTTAGAAATGGTGCACCAATGGGAAAGGCAGAATGACCTATTTAATAAGGTACCTTGAGCAGGAGCAAAGAAACAGGACAATACAAAAAGCAGTGAAATAGTAGCTAGTGACTTCATGTTACCATTTTTCTAGGATTAAAACAGAGGAGGATTGTTTATTATGCTTGCTAAAATTGGCCCATTTAGGTATGTATTACTCATTTTGTCCTAGCTCCCATTGCTAGGACAAAATATTTCACACCCACAATTTAAGGAGGAGGGTTTTTTTTTGTTTGTTTCAGAGAGTTTTGTCAGTGGTTGGCTAGCTCTCAGGCTGAAACAGCATAGTGGGAGGGCGTGGTAGAGAGAAGCTGCTCAAGCCATTCCGGCCAGGAAGTGGAGAGAGAAGTGGGAAGTTGGCGAGGAGAACACACCTTTCCCAGTCATGATCCGAGTGACCCACCTCTTCCAGCCAGGCCCCATCTCCTGATGGAAATTCAGCTACAAACTCATCAACTGATTAGTTCACTGATGTGTATGACACCCCCATGATCCAATTAGCTTTCAAAAGCTCCACTTCTGAGCACATGAGACCTGGGGGGATACTTTATATCTAAACCATAGTAGGGTATATGACTCTTAGCACCTTCTCCTGATTTCTGAAAGGTCTGACAAACAACCTAGTTTTCACTTGGTGACCTGGAATTTTAGCTGGAATGACTGCATTTTGATCTGGTCTGTGGGGGACCAGTGCAAGAGTTCAGTTCAAAGCAGCGGACTCCTGACATTGTATTTAACAATGGATAAGGTGTCGATGTATTTGGTAGAGTTTGAAATCAGCTGCTATGAGAGAAAAAAGTGCTGCTGGTTCAGAACAGTAGTTAAGGACCGTGGGAGAGCGCTGAGGCCAACACGGCCATGTATCTAATCCAGGGAAGCGCCTCGCATAACAGAAGAGCAAAGCAGACATGTGGACAGCTAGGGCGCTCACGAGGTGATGAGAGAAGCTGATGGGGAGGCAGATACGGTTTGCTTCCTGCGGGAAGTGCTATTGCTGGATCTTGAAGCCTTACTGGAAATTCTACAAGTTAGAGTAAGAATTGGATATTACAGTTTTTATTGTTTGTTTTGTTGGTGGAAAGAGATATATTTTTATGACCTCAGGCATGTTAGCACTTTGCCTTCTGAGAATCTATTATTTATGATAGATTAATTTACATAAATGATATAAAGATCCTCCCTTTATCTTTTTTGGCAGAAATTGGATAAATCTTTAGCAGCTGTCAGAGCTGCCTCAGGACACTTGTGTTTCCCAGTCCTGGCTCTTCTTCCTCTTCCCTCCTGAAAGCCTACTCTTTTCTTATGTTCTACATTTTAGCAAAGAAAAGAGAAGGACTAGGATAGAAAGGGATAAAAAGAAGCAAGGGTGGAGCAGCCAGAAGGCACCATGGATGGCATTCGAGGGTGCTTTTCCTGTGCCGGTGTGAAGTCAGGTGAAATGAAAGCCTTTCAGTAGAACCATATTCTGTGATGCCGTTTCATTTCTCCCCTCTGCCCTGACCCCCACCAACTCAATTCCTGTCTCCAGGAGAAAGTCAGAAATAACCTTCTGTGAGATCAGAAGATGAGGGTGACAATGACTTAGGAACCGATTACATAATCATAACCTAGAAGCCATTTGAGGTTTTCCAGAACACCAAAATGTATGTTTTGGCAGATTAAAAGAGATTTGAACTCAGGGCCCTTTGGACATTTCCCTCAATATCAAAGAAAAAAATTATGTTCTCTCTGAAAATAGGACAGGAAATGGGCAAGTGATAAACTAAGTGCGAGAAGGTGGAAGCAACATACCTATTGGAAGTGAAACTAAGAGTGGAAAAAATGGGTTTAGGTTAATGTCAAGCTTGCAGTTATCACAGGCTTGGGGCTTTGTTTACATTATCATGTATTTTCAGAGTTACTCATGTCTTTTGCCGTGGAGTGCTTGAGTATTTTTCCTACTCTTGACAGCTGAAGATTAACTCCTCAGAGCTGCCGCACAGAAGATATAGGGATGCAGGCGTCCACTTCAGTTGAGCTGAGAGCCATAAAGTCATCCCAGAAGCACTCACCTTATTTCTCGAGGGATGCAATCAGCCTAGAGATAGGTGAATTCTTGCCATGTGTTGGGGCTGAACAGGAGCCTCGCGAGGAAGGAATCCTCGGGAGTGAGGGAAGCGTGACCAATATGTGTCATTCACACATGTGCACACTTGGGTGTCTATATGTTTGTGTACTAACATAATCCCTATGTGTGGTTTATGTTTGCATGCATGTACTCATATTTATACACATGTGTATTTGAAGAGTCCACAGAGCACATCCACACAAATGCACACCAGAAATATTTACTTTGAGCTTTGGAAGAAAAAAACTACTGCTGAGGAAGAAATGCACCAGGGCTTTCGAGGACATTGGCCATAGCACCAGATATATTGATTTTTTGGAGGGCAGATCATATGTTTTGCATATGTTTATTTTGAGTAAGAGAAGACATGGGGGCAACATAACTGCCTCGAAATTTTGGAGGGATATTATGTGGGAGGATTTAACTCATTCCATATGGTTCCAGAGGATGGAACTGAGACTGAGGCATAGCAGATTTTTGTTCCAAATGAGAACATCTTTCTAACAATTAGTACAAAACAAAAGAGACATGGATTCTTTCTAAATGTAGTTAATTATTTGTCTGCTCTTGGAAATGAGATGTAGCAGAGAATGAATGGCCATCTGTCACAAAAGTTTTAGGGGCATTCCAAAATTTGGTGGGGGTTCAGAGTAGTCTACCCAATGGAAGAACATGCCTCTCTCCACTCTGAACTTCAGTGATTCTCTAAAACACTTGAACAAGTCTTGAGGCAAGACATATCAGGTAATAACTTGGATTTTCTTTAAATTCCGACACATAAACAGCTACCTCCTATCTCAATAGGTCTTGTAGATAACTGGCTTTTCTGTCTTCTCTTTGATTTCTTTTCCTCACCTGTAATTTTTGTGGATTTTGTTCTCTTTCTCTTTTCTTTTCTTCATTCTGCCTGTGCTTTCCAAACATAAAGAATGAAGTGAAAGCAATGTTTATCCAGAACACAATGAAGGAAAAATAATGAGAAAGGAGATGATTAAATCTTGTCTGTGTATGAGTATGTGAATATGTAGCATTTATACATGATTTGGACTGTATGTGAGCAAGCACAGGTATGTAGACCCTCCGTAAGCTGTCGTTGCCTGTGGAGTAGAAGTTGCAGTATTCCTACTTCAGACAATTTTCACTCCTAAGCAGATGTTTAGAAATGCTGAGCATTGGTAACCACTTTTGGCTGCCACAATGCCTTGGGGGTACTACTTACATTAAATGGGAGAAGAGAAGGAACTTTAATGTTCTGCAACGTGCTGGCCCATCCCATCCAGTCAAGTGTTTTGCCACACCAAGTGACAAGAGAACCCCATTTAGGAACACCAGGTGAGGATTGTGGAGATACATTACCTGGTTTGAATTCTGAGTCTTACATCTTTAGTATTGTGATCTTGGACAAGCACTTCAATCCTTTTTGGGTTTTTCTTTCCTTGTTGGCAATATGAAGGACAATAAGACAATGCATCTCATAGTGTTGTGAAGATAACGTCACACAGGTCAAGGGCTTGGAAAAGTATAGACACATAAACATTGAACAAATGTCAACTACAATTTTTATTTTTCTGAGATGTCTAGGAAATGGGCTACTTTGATTGATCTACTTGGTGTTTGGGCAACTAGAACATAACGAACTGTACTTACGAAAGTGTAGCCTAGGGTATCTTGAAATTGTAAAGCTGCAGTGATACAACCCTGAACACAAATCTGCACGAAGCATTGAAAAGATTAATCTTTCTTTTACTTCCATACACATACAAATATATCATACCCAGCCACACACATACCCAACCATTTTCCCAATCTCCTGCTCCTCACACACACACACATCCACACAGATACATAAAGGATGCATTTGTAATTAATAAATTGTAAGTTCTAGCCACAATGTATTTTGCCAATACAGCAAATACATCTACAATATGTGGGGACTATGGGATTTCGTGAAGTTCTTTCTTTATGCTTGAAAAGTTTAGATTAATACAACAGACCATGCTTAACCCTACACAGATAAAAATATTATGTTTTTTAACGGATTGACTTAAAAGGCATTTCAAGATTTTGCCACTTCTCAAAGTCATAATCACAAACCTTAATGATCATTCTCATAAGTCAGTTCAGGAAGGCACATTTGATTAAGTGGAATCTATTAAAATATTGTAATAGCATAGAATTTATAAAAATCACTGACATTAGCTTGTTTACTTTTCATTTTTAATTTATTTTATGAAAGCAAAGTCAAGATTATTCATAATAGCACATGCAGTGGTATGATGGAGAATATTTCCACTTGATTTTGTCCCATTTGTTTAAATAATTTCCCCTTCTCATTTGACCAGCTCATTTGAAGGGAAATCGTGGTACACATGAAGTATGTAGACTGAACCATGTGATTCCCCCAGGATATGATTATATTTTTCTGTGACTATACACCGAGAAGTGTCGAGCTCTTTCCTAACTTTTATGGTTGCATTTGTCAATCTCCGGCACTTATGACTTGCTTGAGCTGGATGTCAGTACTTCCGTAGAGAGTGTAGTTATAGTTCATTATAGTTCATTATCTTATAGCTCATTAAAATATGCTTAGTGTTTTTCTAAGGATGAAAGAGCTTCATACAAGTCAAGTACTTAGAGAGTACAAGCATATTAAACACATTCAGCAAGTGTCAACTATGATTTTAATTTCTCTGACATGGTTGGAAATGGGCTATTTGGGTTCAACTTACATGTTGAGTAAAGGAGACTTTACGCTTTGACTGGATTCAGTACTCACATGCTCCATGGAAAGGATGGAGGCACCTTATAATTTACTAAAATATGAGTACTCAATAGATCATTCTAGTGTAGTAAGGGTAGTGAGACTATGTGTGTTTGGGGCAGCATGTATATGGAAGCTCTGTATTTTCCTCTCACTTTTGGTGTAAATCTAAAACTCTAAAGAATAAAAGTCTGTTAAGTATTCAACAATTCATATTGAGATTAAGATGAGTATTATAAAATAATTATAATATTTGAGAAATTCAGTGTCTATACAATAAAATCTCTAAATTACTTCTTTTTTCCTAGGTATGCACGCACCCTTAGCTCCAGCAATGGAGTGTAAGAGGAATTTAATTTACCGGTTTTGTGTTTGCTTTTGAGGCAGCCAACCGAGAAAGGTAAACAAATAGTCATTTCCGTTGTTGTCTAATTGGCCTATCAGTGTACTACTGGTTTACCCAAAGTGCTGCTGATTCATTTAGCTTGTATAGTAGTCATCTCAGTATCATTTATATCATTTTCTTTTGTCTTCCTTTTTCTACTTTTTGTGTGTTTTGTGCATCTAAGATTTCATGAGATAAAAAATTGAGTGCTGAGAAACACTCAATTTATTTAGCAAAGAAACAAAAGCAGTGATCAGAAAACCACATGTACAAAATGAACTTCTGTTACTATGTACTGCAAACATATACTAATAAAGAAATTAATAAAAATAAGAAAAGGCTTTTCTACTGGGAGACAATCGGCATAATAGCTCACCAAATTTCAAATTTTAATCTTAATCTTATCGTGTCCCAAAGATGTAATTCAGGAAACTTAGTATCTGCACAAAGTTTCAGGTTCCTCTGTGTGAGCTTTGAATTTTAATGCCTCTATGTTAGAGTTGTGGGATTTGGAGATTAAAAGGATAAAATCACCTAACTCTATGTCTGGTACATAGTAGATGCTTATGAAATGGTAGTTAGCAATTAATGGCAGTCAGTATTATTATTTTTATGTTGAAACTTTTGACAAAAATGAGCTTTGTTAAAGTATTGCCACTTGTTTTTATTTATAGCAACTACAGTAGTAACCAAAAAGGATTGAGGAGTTGATCCTAATAATTTGCTATATTGTAGGTAAATGGATGCCTCCTGTCTCTAGACCATACTGGCCAAAGACTTAAAGGGCAAAATACAAGAATACTACCTATGTGGCTGAAATGTACACAAAACTGCTTAGTATGTACAGACTTAGTGTAATATAAACATTTCCCACTAGTAACCTTATTGGTTTGTGATTTGTTCGTAGGTAACCAATGAGCTTTAGGTAGGTGTATGTGTGACTAGATCTTAATATATAATAGTAGGACCTAGACTAGAGTGTAATAAAAATAAATTACAAAGCAGTACAGTATACACTTATATAACAATTATTAATTCTTCAAATGTTATTTGACAGGTATTGTATTATGTTACAGGTGTGGGAGTGTGGCAATTTATAATCCATAGCTCATAAAATCAACATTCTTAGTCCAATAAACCAGCACATGTAAATGATAAATACTAAGGAGAATTTTATACCTCATGTGTACATAGACGGATATCTGCTTACCTCTGAAAGGTCAAGGGAAATGACTTTAGGGATGAATATTAAAGACTGAATAGCAGCTATCCAGAAAGACAAAGGTACAATAGAAAAGAAAAATCATCATTTGTGGAATAATTAAGACACTCGTGCAGTATTATTGAGAATGTGAAGTGGTGAAGCTTCTGTGGGAAACATTGTGGTATTTCCTCAAAAACTAAAAATAATACTATATGATCCATCAATTCAACTTCTGGGTATATAATGCGAAATATTGGAAGTGGAGCCTCAAAGTGATATTTGTCACAGTTATTTTTAGCATCTATTCAAAACAGCTAAAATGTGAGAGGGGAATGATTGTATATGCTTATAATACCAGGTACTGTGGAGATTGAAGCAGGAAGATCAAAGTTGAAGACCAGCCTAGACAACATAGTGAGACCCTGTCTCAAGAGAAAAAAAAATAACCAAACTAGATAAAACTTGGAAGCACCCTAAGTGTTCATCAATATATGAATAATAAGGATCATGTGATATATACATACAATAAAATATTATTCAGCCATTAAAAGAAAGAAAAATCTGTCATATGCGATAACGTAGATGAATTTAAGTGAAATAAGCCAGTCACAAAATACACAAATATGATTTCATTTACATTAAAAACTTAGAGCAGTCAAAATCATAGCACAGAAAGTACAACAGTGATTTGCATGGCTCGGTGAGAGGAGGGCAGGTGGGTTTTCACCGAACGGTGCAGAGTCAAAGTTTTGTAAGACGAGAAGAGTTCTGGAGATGGATAGTGGTGAAGACTGCAAAACGATGTGAATGCATTTAAAATCACTGAACTTCACACGCATAAATGCTAAACAACATACATTTCACACTATGTGTGTTTTATCAAAATAAAAAATCCAAGGACAAAAGATATCTCAATCCATTTAAATGGAAGTAAACTGTGAAAGAAAAGAAGAATGGAGAAGGGAAAACAGAAAATATTAGTAAAATGATATTGTTAAGCCAGGAATATTAGAAATCGCATTATACATAAAGGGACTAGTATGCGACTGAAATATTTTCGGATAATAAGATATCCAAAAATATGCTGCTTAATAGGAGTACATTATTTTATACTGTATTTTACACCTCCAATATTCTAAGGGAATGAAAGCGGAGTATGTTATTTGCATACAGTGTAGCTAAGTAAGAAATCAGTCCCTGAAAGATAACCAGAAAAATCTCTATACATTGTGAAATTAAGAAGCACACTTTGAAAAAACCCATCCATGAGAAAAAGGTCACAATGAAAATTAGAAATTGCATAAACAAGTAATGAAAATGTTGCATATCAAAACTTGTGAGGTACAGCAAAAGCCATGAATAGAGAGAAATTTAGAATTTGAAATAAATATGTCAGGAAAGAAGAATGAAAATTAATGAAGTTAACATGAATCTTTAAAAAATGGCAAATTAATAACAGTAAAAGTGGAAAGAAATAAGAAAATAAAAGTAGTAAATAACAGGCAATAGTCATAAAATTGAGATATATAAGTTTGAAAAGACTAATAAAACAGATGAATATTTAAGAAGAATGATTGAGAAGAAAAATAAAAAGGCACAGATAATCAACATAATAAATGACAAAAGTGCTGCTACTGCATACCCTTCAGAAATAAAATATATCCAGAGAACATTAGGGAAAACTACACAACAATAAGTTTGAAAACTTAGATCAGGTTGATTAATTCCTAAGAACATTAAAACTTACCCAAACCGATTCAAAAAGAAGTAAAAATATGAATGAAAATAGAAATAGAAATGGATAGGAAATAAGAAATAAAAATAGGAATTGTCTGTATTTTTTACTATTAAAATGCTGGATACCGAAATAGTTGAACAAATATATCCGGACCAAATCAACTGAAACTATGTTGAACAACCAAGCAAAATCCCATCTTTCTACAAAGAACACTCCAACTCACTTTCCATTGTAAATGAATTCTATCAAGCATTTTAAGAACAAATATATTAATTTAGATTGATTTTACCAGACTATAAATTAGGAACATCCCTCAACTATTTTCATAAAGCAAATGTAACATTGAGTCTAAGGCCTCGTAAGACATTAGCAGTAAGAAGATTTAAAGTTTAATGTTATTCATGAATATAGATAGAAACCCCCTAAAATGAAGCATAATTATGGGTCTCTCAATGCTAATAATGGGGACATGTTCTGAGAAATGCTTTGGTTAGTCAACTTTGGTCCTTTTGTGAACATTCATACAGTTGCTTATGAAAACCAAGATGACCGTGATATCATTAGGTGACAGAATCTTACAGAACCACCATCATATATTCAGCCTGCCATTGACCAGAATGTACATTGTGGGTCTTGTGTCTGTATTAGCAAACTACATCTAACAATATATAACAAAGACATTGCATGATGACTGTTAGATTTATTCTAGGAATGCAAAATTGGTTTAACATTTTTAAAAACACCTGTGGATTTCACAAATTAACACAGCAGAACAGTCGTCTGGTCATCTCAACAGATAGATGCAGAAGGCTTTTTCTAGAAGTTAACTGACAGTGCAGATGAAGAGTCTCATGAAACACTGAATAGGGGAGAAGTAAATGATGAAAGGAATTCACAAGAATACCCATAAATACCATATTTAATGGGGAACGCTGAGAGCTTTCTTTTGCTTTGGGGAAAGGAAAGCCTTTCTTTTACTGCAGTTGAAAATTCAGTGCTTCTTTCAACTTTGGCTTGAAAAGTCAGCTAATGCAGTAAACAAGAGAAAAGGCTCTGTAAGACTTGAATAGGGGATCTATAACTGTCTTACATTCTCTTTCTCTCCCTCCCTTCCTCCCTTCTTCCTTCCCTCCCTCACTCTCCGACTTACTTTATCATCCACTGAGGCATAATACCTGACACTCACAATTCAAGGAAAGAGAGGTTTATTTTGACTCACAGTTTGCAGATTTTTCAGTCCACAGTTGGCTGGCTCCAAGGTAGGGTGATATGGCAGGGGGTCATGCAGAAGATTGCTTATGGTGTGACATCTGAAGGAGAGAGACATCAAGGGAGGGAGGAGGGAGATAGACCTTTCCAGGCCACACCCCAGGTGACCCACCTCCTCAGACTAGGCTTCCCCTCCTAGCATCACTTGTTAGCTATAAACTCATCAGTGGACTAATCCACTGATGGGTATCACACCCCTGTGATCCAACCACCTCCAAAGGCGCCACCTCTGAGCACCTGAGGCTTTGCGGGGGCAGCCAGATATAAACCATAACGCTCTTCTCTCTGTCCGTTCTTGCCTTCCTTTCTTCTTTCCTTGTCCCTTTCTCTCTCTCTCTCTTTTTTTCCTCTTACTCTTTTTGCTCTTTATTTCTTGTACTGGAGATTGAAACCAGAGCCTTCACCCTGAGCTACATCTCCAGCCCTTTTAAATTTGTTTTTATTTTGCTGAAGCTGAGCTGGAAGTTGGGATCCTCCTGCCTCAGCATTCCAGAATGCTGCGATTACAAACATGTGCCACCACACCAGGCTTGTCATTGAATTTCAGAAGATATGACTGTGTACATAATAAACCCCAAGGTATTTATAGGTAAATAATAAGTATTATGAGTTAATTTAGCAAGATTGCTGTATAAGGTCAATTGAAAAGACATACACTGTATTGTTTTCATATGTGCTATGCAATATAAAGACTGAAAGAAATTTAGGATAGGTGTTAGCTAGCATACCAAGTGAAATTCAGTATTTTAGAGAGACTCAAAAGTAGAATTAGTCTTAGTCTAACTCAATCTATGGAAGGATTTTATCTAAAATATTTGAAATGCTCTAAAGTTTGTTTTTATCGTCTTTTTTTCCCCAGCTTTTTTCCTTTGTTGTTACTGTCTTTTTACTTGTAATTCTACATGTACGGTGATTGTTATTTAGAGAAATGAACCTTTTAGAGGGGGAAGGCCTGGCCAGATCAATATTTTTGTAACTTCTCCTAAGATAGAAATGTCCAGCAAAACCTCCTGCTGGAAATGCCGTCATCAATAGTGAAGTGGAATTTTGTTCTGCATTCTCTCAGAGCTTTCCTCCCAATGTTTTCTTCCCGAGTGTCAGTGTCTCCTCATGAGCAGCCTCTCTCTTTCCAAGTCCTCCCTGTGGTGAACCCAAATGTTGTTTATCAGGCAGGCATAATTCAACCCACCAGAGTACATGCCTGCCAATGGGATTCATGCAATGGGCCCCAGCCCCCTCTGCCTAGTGACATACGCACTTTCTTTTCAATCTGCGTCATGAAGATATGTAGGCAGATGTAGGTGGCATCTCACAGATCCAAACTTTTTATATTTATTTTTGACTTTTTCCTTTGTTATTTTGACTTCATGGTAGAAAAATAATCATCCATCAGTTACAAAGAGTTCAAGCTGGGAATTGTCCTGGCTACCTTCGACCCGGTTCTGCAGTGTATCCTGCTCCGTCTCGGGAGAAAAGGAACTGCATCAACTTTCCATTCTGCAGCTCGCTGCAGTCTGCCCTGCCGCAGGTGTCTGCAGGAGGGCCGCGTTAACCTGCCCTGTGCTCTGGCCAGCCTGCTGGGGCAGGAACCTTCTCTTTGCTTCCATTCTTATATTAACTGAAGATGTGGTTGATATTATTTTCCTCTAACATTGAAATGTTATAAAACTGATTTCTGGGACTCAGAAAATGTTAGTATGTTACATAGTAATCCTCTGTAGGCTTAGAAGACATGAAAAATATTATGAAAGAAAATGATAATATGATCATAATACAGAATTTCTTTATAAAAATCTCATACCAGGAAACTTCCTGCACTGGAGGCCTTAACAGAGTGTTATCTGCATTAAATTCTGAACTAAACAAAAACAAAAACCTCACACATGTCTCCTATTTTACTCCCTGTTACTTGTTCCAAATTGTTGGGCCAATGTTGAATTTCAAGATTATTAGGAGAGTTTTTTCAGTGGAATATTTGAGGTGGGTTTTTTGTGTGTGTTTAAGTACCGGGATTGAATGCAGGGTTTTGCACATGCTAGGCAAGAGCTGTACTACTGAGCTACATCTCTGACTCTTTGTCAATTTTTTTTTATTTTGAGATAGGGTCTCACTAAGTTGCCAAATATGGCCTTGAAATTGCAATCTTCCTGTCTCATCCACCTGAATAGCTGGGGTTATAGCCATCTGCCACAATGTGCAGTCAGGTGTGCTGTTTTGAGACGGTAATTCATAGTAGTTCAAATATAACACTTGAAAACAAGAAGACAGGACTTGTTTTAGGTAAGCAAGATCATTTGCTAAGTCAAAATTGTGACATCTGAAAGGGTCTGAACTTGGCAGATTGTATCTAGAAGAGAAACAGTGGATTTTCCAAGTACTGGAAGGCATGTGATTTGTAAAAAGATTTCACCACGTGGTTAAATCATTTGTTTAAATTCAAAATCTTCCTACCTCTTCTAAACAATGTACATTTAAAAATTATTTTTATTAGTGCTTTTTGGCAGTACATAATGGTTACATTCCTTGTGAGGCGTTGGTACATGTACATAACACATTTTAATTCTTTTTTATCCTCTTCCTCTTTCTCTCTCCCTCCCCCTCCATCTCTTGGTCCTCTCCTCTTTTGCAGAAGTTCTATCTCCCTGCTTCTTATTGTGTATCTCATTTTGCTCTTTTAATTTATTTACACTTTGGGTTTCTCATATAAGAGAAATCATGTGATATTTAAGCTTGTGTGCCTGATTTATTTCGCTTGACCATTATGGTCTCAAGGTGCATCCATTTTCCTACAAATGACTCAAAGTCATCCTTCTTTTTGGCAGAGTAGTATATTTTGATCTCCTCTGTTTTCAGACTAAATATCGTTTTAGCTTCAGGAGTACTGCTTTCAGTTTTTGTTCAGAAATGTCAGATTTGGATTGTGTTTTCATTTATTCAGCAGGTTCATTGTACTAAGTTGGGAGGGCTATTTTTGGAAAAGAGGACAAATTCACTTTCAGCAGTCAACTGTAGAGCTTCCATTGACCCCATTCTACCAATGTGGGAATACTGCTAAGATTACCAAATTACTCTAGGATCCCCTTCAGTGTCTGTTTTCAAAAAGCCAAGTTGTCTCTATTTAACATTAAATCAATTTCCTTTGCATTGTTAAAAATGACCGAAGGATTTCTTACATTTTCCTCTTTCTTTTCACCGCTCAGTCTTTAGAGCCGTATCAAGCACAGAATATTGATAGTACAAAATGTGCTAGAATGCTCCAACACATGATTTGGAGTTCTATTTTAAGCATAAACCTGTTTTTGCAGCACAGTCTATAATGTATTTTTTTCCAAGACTTAAATTTTAGAATCATTCATGGTCTACTATGAATTCACACTAACTGTCTGGAAGTTTTAAAGCCCTGTAACAAATAGTCACCTGTGCCCAGTCCAGAATACAGGATTTTGTCGGAAGGTTGACGTCAAGGCTGCCTGCATTCCCTGCCCCAGCAGTGAGCTCAGCCTGACCCATTTGACTCTCTCACCTGGGTGGGGGGCTCACTTAGCTACTTGCACTGAACGCCGCGACCCAAAGACAGCTGCCTGGGACAGAATCCCACTGACCTGCCCGAGCCCAGCTACTACGAGTGACGAGCACTCTGCCTAAGACCCCTGAGGACTTTTTGTTTTGTTTTGTTTTGTTTTTTGGTGCTGGGGATTGAACTCAGGGCCTTGCGCTTACAAGGCAAGCACTCTAACCACTGAGCTAAATCCCCAGCCGACCCTGAGGGTTTTAACCACACCAACTGCTGACCTAGACAGGTTGACCTCACAGCTGAACTGTCTGTTGGTACTGCCTGCCTCTGACACTCCACCCATGTCACTGCCCTGAAAATGTTCTATGCAGGAGGCAGATATCCTTCTCTTTGTTGAACTACATTCCCAGACTCCCGGGGACACATTACAAAGTCTCCCAACATCTCATCATCTCACCCGCTTCTGCTTCTCCCACCTCACAATAGCTTCACTAATGTTCAGCCAGAAAGTTAAACGACAGACTCTGCTTGTGGGTGGGGCACAGTTCCTTTCTCCTTTGTACAGCTTGATGAAAGGAAATGAACTGCACAGCAATTTCCATCTTGATCCATTTCAAAGTCCCCTTTAATTTATTTTCTACTTTCCTGACAGGAAGTGGGTCATGTGACATGTAAAAATCACAAGATAGGCTGACTGCAGTGGAGCACTCTTGTAATCCCAGCTCCTCGGATGGCTGAGGCAGGAGAATCTCAAGGTAGGGCCCAGCTTGGGCAATTTAATGAGCCCCTGTTTAAAAATTAAAGGTTGGGGATGTAGCTTAGTGGTAGAACATTTGCCTAGCAGTCAGGAGGCCCTAGTTCACTCCTGCTACATTAAAAAACAAACAAAAAACAAAGAAAAGAAAAATCAATACACATTACTTGCTATATTTTAACTAAGTCTACCATACATATATCTAATATACTTTTCCAGAAGGTGAATGGACTTCATGCCCACTATTTTCTTATTGGGACTTCTGCAGGATTTCCAACACAACAGAGCGAGATCCCTGCAAATATCTTGCTGTAGTAACTCATGGAGAAGTGGACAGGTTGTAGAAAATTGTGCCAGGAGATTATCATGATTTTGAAAAAGTTAAATGTTCTTATTAAACAATCACCACCTTTCTATTCACATGTTTCTGATAGAATTTCTATACATTTGATCTTATGAAGTGGTTAAATGCATGTGAAAAAAAGGTTATGCAATAATATTTTCTGTTTCTCCATTTTATATGTCCTTCACCTTGACAGGAGATATAAGATAAATTGTCATTCATGGATGAAAGCTATCAATTTGAATTGAACTGATGCTAATTCACAAAGACCTTGAGAGTGGTTGTCTAGGTACTCTCTATCGAGGGTTAAGCATCTCTATTGAGGGTGTGGGCTCCTGTAATTGCATTTGCATTTGAAATTTTTTTTTTTTTTTGCTCTATGTTGGAATTGGAATTTCTGTCTGTGGATTGTGTGTGTGTGTGTGTGTGTGTGTGTGAGAGAGAGAGAGAGAGAGAGAGAGAGAGAGAGAGAGAGAGAGGAAGAGAGGAAGAGCAGCCAAGCCAGGTTCTCTTGCAGAGCTGAAACTCAACCACCAGGAGCAGAAATAAAGCGGTGGTTATAGATTCAGAAGACAGGCTCAGTAGAAATGAAAGGAGGGAAAAGATTGGGAATGAATAAGAAAAGGTTTATGATAAATGCCACAAATCCT